>JAKOGI010000066.1:1410000-1440494 GCA_029747015.1 Carnegiea gigantea
AATTCTGCAATGCTGAATGTTGAATATAGTTGGCTAGATTAATAGATGCGAGGGCAAGGTTGCTTGATCCTAATCGATGAACTGGATGAAAAACTCTAAAGTAGACTTCAATTTGAGGTTACAGAATATGTTGAACTAGCCAACTTTGATTCTTGTTACTTGGCAGATGGATGTCATTTTTAGCCTGAACTCTAGAGCCTGTAAGATGCCGAATGTTGAGCTCCCTGAAAATGAGAGGGGAAAACTCCTATTTATAAGCTCAAAGGTTAGGGTTTGAGTTGGACGTTGGGCCTAGGCCCATAACTTAGTAATAATTCCCTTAATTTTAAAAGAGGAATAATTACTATTTTCTACATCATCAATGACACGTAGTAGCTTTTAACTGGCTGAATTTTAGCCATATTTAATTTTGACCAAGCAGGTCCACCAAAGTTAACATGACGCATGGTAATTTGCGATTGGTCATTTTTTTTACACGTGGCACCATCCAATTTATCGTAGAATTTTTGCCTTCCACAAATGCCCCCCTCGAGAGATGGCCGCGTACACGAATTTTTGAGTGTTTAAAGTGGCTGAGTCTCGAAAACTTAAAAGATGGTGAAAATTGAAGCTTTTTTTTTTTTGTGGGCCACATCCCCTTTTTTTTAAAGACAAATAATTTTCCAACTTGGTAGATAATCCATATTGATTTTTTTAAAAGATAATTCTACTTGAAAATTTCTTGGTAAATTTTTGTCAACAACTTGTGGTAAAATCTATCAACAATTTTAGGGATAGAATTCTATTAACAGCTTGCGATAAATTTTATTAGTAATTTGCATGATAAAGTTCTATCAACAATTCAAAACAATAGAATTTTATCAACAAAATTGAATAAATTCTATCAATAAATTTGGATAAAATTCTATCAATAATTTTTCTGGCAACTGCTATAAATTCACCTTTCGGACTGCTGTCAAAGCATTGGCTTCTTTGATAAAATTCTCTTGATCTATAGTGCTATACTGCTTTTGGGTAAACCTTGCTGTTTCCTCTTTCTTCTCTGTCTTGCTTTTTTTTTAATGTCATTTTCGCCTGACTTCTTCCCTAGTTTCTTTTCATGGGGTGGTTGTGTGCTTTAAAGATGTTCATGAGCAGGCTTCTATTCTGTTAAATCGGGTGACAAGTTGGTGAGGATGGACAGACCATAAGGTTTCAATTTTTCCGGCTGCCTTCTAGCAATCTTGTTCTTCTTCTCAATGGCCTTCTTAGCAGTTACACATGCAATAGCTTCCCGCACCTTTGAATGAAATTGAGTTTCTTTTCAAATTTACGGTTTGCTTTCTTGGAAGCCTTGGACCTCAGCTGTATTGGGTAGGAGAGAGGAAGAGAGGATTTTGGGAAAGGGAGGCAGAGGTTTTTTGCGCTTTTTTTTTTCCATTGAAATTTCTCTTCTTTTTTTTTTGAAATTTGGATCCCAAACTCAATAATGCTGCAATCTTGCCATACTTCTACTGTCGAATCTCCATGAATCCCTTTGCATGTTTTTCTGGTTTGAGGGAAATTGGAGCATAACAACATAGATATGGCAGATGGGGAATAGAGAGAAAGAATAGGAAAGAACGAAGAGCAGCATACATGTGCCCAGTCTCTGTTTGTAACAAATTGGTGTCGCATCAGCCCAGAGTGTTGGTCTCATTAGACCAACACTCCATAGCAATTTCGCCATCTTGTGTCTTTTCGTTGTCTTGCCCAGAAGATGAGCCGACTTTTGATTTGCTTATGCCATTTTCCTTTTGTTTTGCTTTGTTTTATCCCTTTGATTTTGTTTGTTCCAGGCCCCCTTGTTTTATTTCTTTTGATTTTATTTTTTTTGGAGAGCCCCTTTTCTTTGTTTTTATCCCCCTCTTTTTGTTTCTTTTTTTTAAAGGCTCCCTTGATCTCTATTTTGTGACTAAATTAAGAATTAGTCATCTAATTAAATTAATTTGTGACTGATTTAATTTTTTTTTTGTAACTCTTTTTTTTAACTTAAACTAACGCTTCTTTCCCTTTTTTTCTTTTAAGAAGCTGTTGAATCAACTACTCCCCCTACTAGATCGTAAGTGAGGTCAACTTTTAAGACGAGGAATCGTTTTTTCCTGTAGATTTGATTCTTCGCAAAAGATTCCCTCACTTAATCTGATTGAGGTCGACCTGTACTTCTTCCTTCCAGTCGTGATTCCTCCAATTAGATCATGAAATGAGGTCGACTTTTAAGATGAAGAATCGTTTCTCCCCGTAGATTCGATTCTTCGCAGGAGATTCTCTCACTTAATCTGATTGAGATAGACCTGAATTTCATCATTCCAACCGCGACTCCTCCAACTAGATCATGAAGTGAGGTCGACTTTTAATACAAGGAATCATTTCTTCTCGTAGATTTGATTCTTTACAGGAGACTCCCTCACTTAATCTAATTGGGGTCGACCTGAATTTCTTCGTTCTAGCCGCGACTCCTTCAATTAGATCGTGAAGTAAGGCTTTCTCCAATAAGATAGTTTAGGCAGAACTTCTCCGGTTAGATAGCAATGATATTACTCATCCGATCAGATAGCAAAGATATTTAGACAATGAAGGTGGGACCCTACAATCAGATAGTCAAGGTGTGTTCTTCCAATCAGAAAGTGAAGGTTTGGCTCATCTGTTTAGACAATAAAGGGTTGACTCCTACGATAAGAGAGCGAAGCCATTTAGATTCCTCCAATCAGGGCATTTAGACTCCTCCAATCAGGCGGTAGAGACTTGACTTCTCCTACCAGAGAGCAAAGGCGACTCTTCCGATCAGAAAGTGAAGGCTTGGCTCATCTAACTAGGCAGCAAACGCAACTATCCCTGATTAGAAACTGACAGCTTAGCTCCTTCAATCAGACAGATGAGGCATGACTTGTCCAATCAGACTGCATAGGTGACTCATCCGATCAGATAGTGCAGACTTGGCCTCTTCTATCAGACAGCAAAGGCGACTCTTCCGATCAGAAAGAGAAGTCTTGGCTTATCAGATCAGGCCGCAAATGCAGCTCTCCCGATTAGAAAGTAACACCTTGGCTCATTCGATTAGATAGATGAGGCATGACTTGTTCAATCAAACAACATAGGTGACTCATCTGGTCAAGCAGTGCAGACTTAACCCCTTCTATCAGACGGCAAAGGTGACTCCCCTGATCAGAACGAGAAGGCTTGGCTCATCCGATCAGGTAGCGAATACAACTGTCCCGATTGGAAAGCAACATCTTGGCTCCTTGGATCAGACAGATGAGGCACGACTCGTCCAATCAGACAGTAAAGGCGACTTCTCCATTCAGAAAGTGCAGACTTGACTTCTTCAAACAGACAGAGGCTTGACTCTTCCGATCAAACAGGAAACACATGGACCTTTCGATTAGGCACCGAAAGCTTGACTTTACGCATTGTCAGTGCCTGACTTGAAGAAAAAGACTGTTAATTTAAAAAAAGATGCCTATATCGCTAATGTGAAGGAGGATGCAACCTTATTGTTGCCCCTAACTTAAAGGCGTTCTAAAAGTTTGTAACAAGTTGGTGACTGTATGAAACCCATTTATATAATTTGAAAATATGTTTAGTGCCTTAGGAGCCAACACCTTTAACAAAATGACTTGACAGTCTTTTATTTTGATAGGTGAGCGTCTTGGACTTGATGACTTGTGAGTCTTTAAGTTTGATAACCTGGAGCTTTGAACTTCCTTGATTTTGGAGTCTAGAGCTGTGACGACTTGGTAATCTTTTAATTTCAAAGTTTTGAGAGGCGTGAACTTTGATGATTTGAGAATCCACTTGGTGACTTAACAGTTAGTAATTTCGTTGACTTAGGAGTCTTAAAGAAATAATTTAGAAGTCAAAAAAAAAAAAAATCAACTTGGAAGTCTATGAGATTTATGCCTTGGGAGTCTGGTAGGATTAACTTGGAAGTCAAAATTTTTTATGAGTTAGGAGTCTTTGTGATTTGACGACTTAGAAGTCTTACATTTTACCGACTCGACAGTCTGTTTCTTTGGTGTTGTTGACTTTGAAGACTTAAGAGTCTATCACATCAATGATTGTTCAACCTGAGATTATGATATTTTATACCCTTTTATTATCTAATAATTGCTCAGAATAAATTGGTTAATTAGATTTTTAATAGTGTTTTTGTTCATTTTATAGGAATTGGAAAAACTTGAGAAAAATAATAAATAGTGCTAAATAGAAGCATTGGATCAGGACAAGAAACAAGAAAAGAAGATTAGGCCTAGAACACTGCAGCCCATTTCACCTGAGGCCTAACCTGAAGTGTCTCCCTTCATTCTTTTCCTCTCTCTCGAGTGAGCCGATCCAGATCTTCCTCCATGGCCCACTCTGGCCGAAGCCCAGGCGCCCCATCCTTTCTCCCTCATTTTCTTCTGTCGTTAGGCCTGGCCCAGAGCTGCTTTGGTTTGCCCCTTCATTACTTATTCTTCTCTCTTTCTTCTTCGTGAAGGCCCAGAGCTGCACGGTCCAACATAGATCCCTCCCCATTCTCTCACTTAATTTGGCCATGCGATTAGCACGTGATGTCTTCTTCCCCAGTTGCTTCTGCTTCTGCCTCTCTGTTTTCCCAACTGAGACCAAAAAACTGATTTTCCAGCTGCTTATTCATCTTCCCACAACTGTAATCCTCTCTCTCCTTCTTCAATCATCATCTTTAATTCTCCCATTAATTCCCCCATTTGTTACTTGACATCAATCATCAATTAGTGGTTATGGGTTGAAGATTAATTCGAGTTTAATGTTATTAATGCAGGAAATCAAGGGCTATGTTTGGAGGGGCCTTCCAAGGTGTTGGAGGGAGGTCAAAGCAGACGGGGGTAGTGTAGCGATAGAGAGTAGCGCGTAGAGAGAGAGTAGGATTCAGTTTTTTTACAAGTCTTCATCTTCACTTCGTGCCCAAATCTGGATTTTAAATTCACAACTTGGTGCAATTTGGATTCGAGACTATTAATTGAGCATAAGTGTGTGCGTTTTTGGTATTGAATTGCAAGCAAAAGGTTCAACTTTCGGTCCAGTTGTGAAATCATATTGCTCTATTTTCTTCAAGTTGCTTCCTTTGTTCTGCTTTCTTTTGCCTTTCCTCGTGGTTGGTTAGTAATTCTAGCATAGTTTGGATTTGCATAGATTGTTGGTTCATAGTCTTATGACTTATTGGTGCCTTATAATCCAGTAGGTGTCGATGTTTGAGAATTTTTCTTAATTACTATTTCCAATTATTTACAAAGTTAGTTCGTTAAATTTGCAACAAGTTATTTACTTCAGTTTAGTTTGGCATCAAAGATTTAACCTTCTGAAGTGGCCTGATCTCATACACCCATCCCTGAGGGCGACATCCGTAATTCCTATAACGATTGACCATATACTTGCGGGAAGTTACAATAATGAGTTGAGGGTCTGCAAGGTTGACTAGAAAGTCTTCAATAACTTGCGAGTCAACAACTCTATTTGACTTATGAATCTACAACTTAAATGACTTAAGAATCTTTAAACTTTATTTGAGAGCTTATGTCATTTATGACTTGAAAGTCTACGGTGTTGATTACTTGAAAGTCGTTGAATTCACTTTAAAGTTTACAATTTGATCAACTTGATAGTCTTCAAGCAACTTGGAAGTCTTTGATTTTGATGGCTTAACCATCCTGTGGGTGACTTGATAGTCTGTGTTGACTTGAGAGTCTAGAAGTTTGGACTTGGAAGTCTTAAGGGTGACTTGAGAGTCGAAGTTATTTTGTAACTTGACGGTCTTACGGAGTGACTTGAAAGTCTTCATCAAACCTATAGTTACGTTGACTTAGAAGTCCTGGAGTTTGTTGACTTAGAAGTTTCATATAATTAATTTGAAAATCCTTGAATGTCACAAACTGGAAGTTTACAAAATTTGATGATTTAGGAGTCTTGAATTTGTATGACTTGATAGTCTCTTACTTTGTTGACTTAGGAGTTTGAAACTTAGACGATGTGGCAGTTTATGAGAGTTTGAAGACTTAGGAGTCTATGAAATTTGATGATTTAGGAGTCTTAAATGTTTGACTTGAAAGTCCACAAGATTTGATGACTTTAGAGTCTATCAAGCCTGACCTTGAAGTTTAGTAGGATCGACTTCGAGTTCTCAAAGTTTGATGACTGAGGTGTTTGTAGAAGCTGACCTGCAAGTCTTAGTGTTTCTCAACTCAGAAGCCTGTAAAGGCTAATTTAGAAGTCTTAGAGTTTGGTGACTTGGGAGTCTGCTAATATTGACTTAGAAGTCCAAGAGTTTTGTGACTTGGAGTCTTCGACATTTGATGACTTTGAATGCAGGATTGAGCTCAGAGTTCTGTATGGTTGGCTTCAGAGTCAGAGAGTTCTAGACTTAGGTGTTTGCAGAGGCTGACTAAGAAGTCTTAGAGTTTAGACGCCTTGAAAGTCTAATATGAGTGACTTGAGAGTCTTCGAGTCTCTAGAAGGAGTGACTTAAAAGTCTGTAAGTTCTTTGATGACTTATGAGTCTACAGAGGTTGACCTGGAAGTCTGCCCCCTAAATGCCAATTCTGGGTCGCTCTCTTCCAAAGCACTTTCCAATATGATCATAATGGACGATCAATCAGATTCTTCAGTCTCGTCTTTGTCTAGTATGATTCTTCCTTCTTTTATAAGTTGTAGGACTTGTCTTCTGAATGCTTCGCAGTTCTCTATAGGATGATTGATGATCCTGTGATACTTGTAGCATTTGGGATCATTAGTTCTTCCTATTTCTTCAGGGTGCGTTGACTCTGGGAGTTCGATAAGCCCTTTCTCAAGAAGTCTATCAAGCATTTTTGGCGCATCAAACTCAGAATAAGGATATTCTTTCTCTTCAGAGTCCCTAAGCATG
The DNA here is from genome assembly GCA_029747015.1 of Carnegiea gigantea. Lineage (NCBI taxonomy): Eukaryota > Viridiplantae > Streptophyta > Magnoliopsida > Caryophyllales > Cactaceae > Carnegiea > Carnegiea gigantea. The sequence goes on from JAKOGI010000066.1 coordinate 1,416,896, forward strand.
AAGCCTTTATTTCTTGATGATGCCACTAATTCATCATCATTAAGCCGTCCTCCATAGTAGGCAATTGTAAGCTCCATATCATGAGCTCGTGTCACCAATTCTTGGAATGTTTTAGGCTTGTTCACTTGTAAAGCATAAAGTATATCCCAATCCATCCCTTGGGCACACATCTGAACAGCCGAAGATTCAGATAAATGGTCTTTACACTTCACAGAGAGAGTACGCCAATGATTAATATAATCGATGACTTGCTCGTTATTCCATTGCCTTCTATTGGTAAACTCTGTTATGCTGACTACACGGCGCGTGCTATAGAAGTGATTCAAGAACTCACTTTCCATTTGCCCCTAACTATCAATGGACTCAGAGGTAAGGTTTGTATACTAGTCAAATGCAGTTCCTTTAAGGGATCGCACGAACTGTTTCATCAACCGATCTCCTTCAGTGCCAGCATTACTGCAGGTTTCGACGAAGTGAGCAATGTGCTGCTTGGGATTACCCTTTCCATCAAATTGGTTGAATATGGGAGCTTGATAGCCATGAGGCATACGAAGTACATCGATTTGCTTTGTATAAGGCTTTGTATACAAGTGACTCTTGTGAGACCATCCCAACTGAGCCTTGACTGTGTTAGCTATCAAATTTTGAATTTGCTCAACTGACATTAAGCTTAAGGATAAATCGTTCATTGATTTGCATCAATCATAAGACTCTTTGTTGTGATTAGACTCTTTGCCAGAATCTTCATTGCTTGAGCATTTGTTGAAAGCTTCAGACGTCTGCTTCCCTAACTTCTTTGTCAAATCAACAATCTACTCAATTTGACTCTTAATTAGGGCATCCTTTTCTGCGTTGTCTTTTGAGAGTGTATCCAGTATGGCCTTCATGTCTGCCAGTTGTTCTTCTAAGTTGACAGTCTCTGTCACCATGACTGGCATGATAACAGTGTCAGAGGATTCGACCTCAACTTATGAGAAACCTGAATCCCTTAAAGGTGTTGGTGAAGAATCGCTGGTACCATAGTCATCATCTTCCTCACTGATAGGGTGGAAGACATGATTGATGTAGGTTCCAAATTCTTCCAGACCACAAGGTAGAGTCTTCCTCATATTGAAGATAGCAAGAGGTTTTAGCTTCAACTTAGGGAGACAAATAGTTTGATTAACTTCATTAACAAGCAACTTGGAGCCAAAATTTTGAGTTTTGCGTGACTGTAAAGTTGGAGTCACGACTTGTTGCTTTAAGGTGATGAAGGTAGCAGATATGGTCATGCTTCTAGTCACCACCCTGGTGCTTCGATTGCCTGATGCAATACTAGTCTTTGCAAATTCGATAGTGTCCTTCGAAGAAAATTGAAGAATGGCATTCTTGGGAGCCATTTCTTCTTTGAAGAAGTGTCGAACTTATTCACTTGGAGAAAGAGATGAGAGGCAGAGATGTCCCATCTTGTAAACACAAATTTCGCACGTAAAATAAAATTAGATAGAAAATTCAGAAAACATATTGAATATTTGTATTGACATGATATGCGTAGGTACAATCTCTGAATTTAATACAATGAGATGATCCTCTGATTCAATCTTCTAATGACTTGAGTATTCTGAGGGTGTAATGCTTAATCTCGGTTGATGTAAATCAGCTGAAGAACTCTGAAGACTGTTCTTAATTTTGATCTGCAAGTGGCTGATTGTAGTTTCTAAAGCTCTGTGAGTTTTGATCATTCTCGCTGGGTAGCTAGATGCTCCTTACCGTCTGAGTTCTGAATTCTGCAAATACTGAATGTTGAATGTAGTTGGCCAGATTAATCGATGCGAGGGCAAAGTTGCTTGATTTCGATCGATGAACTGCATGAAGAACTCTGAATTAGACTTTAATTTGAGGTTGCAGAAGATGTTGAGCTAGCTGACATTGATCCTTGTTACTTGGTAGCTGGATGTCATTCGTAGTCAGAGCTCTGGAGCTTGTAGAGGATGCAGAATGTTCAATTCCCTGAAACTGAGGGGGAAGACCCCTATTTATAGGCTCGAAGGTTAGGGTTTGAATTGGACGTTAGGCCTAGGCCCATATCTTAGTAATTATTCCCTTAATTTTAAAAGAGAAATAATTACTATTTTCCGCATCATGAATGACATGTGGCAACTTTTAATTGGCTGAATTTTAGCCACATTTAATTTTGACCATGTGGATCCACCAAAGTTAACGTGACACATGATAATTTGCGATTGGTCATTTTTTTTTACACGTGGCATCATCCGATTTGTTGTAGAATTTTTGCTTTCTACAAATGCTCCCTCGAGAGTCAGCAGCGCACATGAATTTTTGAGTGTTTGAAGCGGCTGAATCTCAGAAACTTGAAAGATGTTGAAAATTGGAGATTTTTTTTTGTGGGCTGCCTCCCCCTTTTTTTAGACAAATAAGTTGCCGACTTGGTAGAAAATACATGCTGATTTTTTTTGAAGATAATTCTGCCTGTAAATTTGTGATAAAATTTTATCAACAGCTTGTGAGAAGATCTACCAACAATTTCAGGGATAGAATTCTATCAACAACTTATGATAAATTTTATGAGTAATTTGAATGATAAAATTCTATCAACAATCCAAAAGGATGGAATTTTATCAACAAATTTGAATAAAATTCTATCAACAAATTTAGATAAAATTTTATCAATAATTTTTTCGACAACTGCTATAAATTCACCTTTGGGCTGCTGTCAATTCATCATCTCTTCTTTCATCACCTAATCCTATTCATCATGCTAAGTATATCCCCCCAGGAGTCAATCTTCTTTTTCTTGCCCGGTTTATTCAAGCCATATTAGCAATGGCATCTTTATTTTTCTTCCCCTCTTCAAATTTTTTTTTCCCGTATTTCAAATTTGGTAACCTAGCTCTTGACTGTCAATTTTAGCAGTGTCCACTGTTACCCTGATATCCCAATACTGTAGAGATGATTGATGAATGACAAAATTCTTGAAGGCCAGACCCTTGAATGACATTCTTAACGGCAAATTTTCACAAAATCAACTTATCACTTGTCCATCTTGCGTGGAGTTCTGATGATACATTCCATCTTGGCATTCTTCTTTTCTTTTGTTTTTTTGAAAAATGAAACAAAGCTTCATTTTGGGTGGCCATGGCGTTGACTTCTTCTACTGTCATTGTAATTCAACATTTATATTTACTTTGGCCCATTTTTTTTTTTTTTGGGGGTCTTGTGAGCATTTTCTTCCTTTTCTGTGCTTTCTCAGCAACCATGGCAGTAAAGAAGAGAGAGAAATGAGTAGAGAACAAAAAACTGAGGAAAACAACCAGACACAGAGCGATGGACACGTTTTTGTGGGAAATTACACTCGGCTGTTGGTCTGATGAAACCAACACCTTCTCGGAATTTGACATAATTTTTTGTCTCTTATGCTGGTTTTGCTGGAGACCACGCGTGACTTCTGCCATTTTTTTCCCCTTTGTTTTTTCCCCCCCCAAAGCCTTTGGTATTTTCCTTTTTTTAGGCCCCTGTTTTATAGCTAGGGAAGACCCCTTTTTTAAACTCTCGTTCCTCTTTCTTTTTCTTTAAATGCCACTTTTGATTTCGTTGGGCCTTTTTGGTCTCTTTCTGTTTATTTTTCTAGGGACCTACTGAATTGACTACTCCCTCTATTAGATCGCAAGTAAGGTCGACTTTTAAGACGAGAAATTGTTTTTCCCTGTAAATTCGATTCTTCACAGGAGATCCCTCACTTAATCTAATTGTGATCGACTTGAATTTCTTCTAGCCATGACTCCACCAATTAAATCGCGAAGTAAGGCCAACTTTTAAGATAAGAATTCGTTTCTCACAGTAGAATCGATTCTTCGTAGGAGACTCCCTCACTTAATCTAATTGGTGTCAACTTACATTTCTTCCTTCCAGCCGCGATTTCTCTAGTTAGATCGTAAAGTAAGGTCGACTTTTAAGACGAGGAATAATTTCTCCCCATAGATTCGATTCTTTGCAGGAGATTCCCTCACTTAATCTAATTGGGGTCGACCTGAATTTCTTCTTACCGAAGTAAGGTCGACTTTTAAGACGAGGAATCATTTCTTCCTATAGATTCGATTCTTCGTAGGAGACTCCCTCACATAATCTAATTGGTGTCGACTTGCATTTCTTCCTTCCGGCCCGACTCCTCCGGTTAGATCGCGAAGTGAGGTGGACTTCTAGGACGAGCAATCGTTTCTCCCCGTAGATTCGATTCTTCGCAGGAGACTTCCTCATTTAATCTAGTTGGAGTCGACTTGTCTTTCTGCCTTCCAGCCGTGACTTCTTCCATCAAATTTGCAAAGGCATGACTTGTCCACTCAAATAGTGAAGGCAGATAGCGAAGACATTATTCATCTGATCAGACAGCAGAGACATTCAAAAAATGAAGTGTGCCCCCTCCAATCAGACAGTCAAGACATGCTCTGCCAATCAGAAAGTGAAGGTTTGACTTATCCGTTCAGACAACAAAGGCTTGACTTCTACAATCAGAGAGCGGAGGCGTTTAGACTCCTCCGGTCAAGTAGCAGAGACTTGGCTCCTTCCATCAGACAGTAAAGGCAACTCTTCCCATTAGAAAGAGAAGGTTTGGCCCATTCGATCAGGCAACAAACGCAACTATCCCGGTCAAAAAGCAACAACTTAGCTCCTTCGATCAGACAGATGAAGCATGACTTGTCTAATCAGGCAACAAAGGTGACTTATCCGATTAGACGGTACAGACTTAGGTTCTTCTATCTGACAGCGAAGGTGACTCTCTCGATCAGAAAGCAAAGGCTTGGCTAATTCGATCGCACAGCAAAGGTGACTCATCTGATTAGACAATGCATACTTGGCCTCCTCTATTAGATAGCGAAGGCGACTCTTCTGATCAAAAGAGAAGGCTTGACACATCCGCTCAAATTGCAAATGCAACTATCTCGATCAGAAAGCAACAACTTGGCTCCTTGAATCAGATAGATGAGACATGACTCGTCTAATTAGACAGAATGACAATGCAGACTAGACCCCTTCGATCACATAAAATCTTGATTTCTCAGGTCCGACGGTGCAAACTTATCTCCTTCAATCAAATAGAGGCTTGACTCGTCTAATCAGATAGCAAATGTGAATTCTCTAATTAGAAAGTGTAGACTTAGCTTCTTCGAACAAACTAAGGCTTGATTCTTCTGGTCAGACAGGAAAGACATCACCCTTTCGATCAGACATTGAAAGCTTGACTTCATGATGGCTCCAATCATAAAATGAAGTGATGTCAACTTTCAAGGTGCGAAATCGATTTGAAATAAAAGGTTATCTACTTGAAGGGAGATGCCTACATTGCCAGTGCCCGACTTAAAGAAAAGAGCTGCCAATTTGAAGGAAGCACATACATCGCTAGTCAGAAGGATGATGAGATCTTATTGTTGCCCCCAACCTATGAACATTCTAAGAGCTTGTAACAATTTGGTGGTCATTTGAAATCTATTTATATGATTTGAAAATATGCTTAGTGACTTATGAGTCAACACCTTTGATAGAATGAGTTGACAATCTCTTATTTTGATGACTGAGAGTCTTGAACTTGATGACTTGGGAGTTCATGTAGTGACTTAGGAGTCAATAATTTTGTTAACTTAGGAGTATTAAACTTTTAAAACTTGAGAATCATCAAGTTTGATAACTTAGAGCTTAAAACATTCTTGATTTTGGAGTCTAGAGCTTTGACGACTTGGTAGTCTTTTAATTTTGATATCTTAATAGACGTGAACTTTGATGACTTGAGAGTCTACTTGGTGACTTGGGAGCCATTAATTAAGAGTCTTGATGAAATGACTTTGAAGTCTTAAAAAATCGACTTAGAAGTCCACGAGATTTAGTGACTTGGGAATCTACTAAGATCGACTTTGAAGTCCAAGAGTTTTAGGACTTGGGAATCTTCGCGATTTGATGACTTAAGAGTCTTGAATTTTACTGAGTTGATAGTCTCTAGGTGACTTGAAAGTCTTTGATTTTGATGGCTTGAGCATCTTGTGGGTGACTTGATAGTTTATAATGACTTGAGAGTCTAGAAATTTGGACTTGGAAGTCTTAAAACTTGAGAGTTTACGATGTTGATGACTTGAGAGTCGTTGAATTCATTTCAAAGTTTACAATTTTGTCGACTTGATAGTCTTTGGGCGACTTAAAAGTCTTTGATTTTGATGGCTTGAGTATCCTGTACTCACTTGATAGTCTGTGCTGACTTAAGAGTTTAGAATCTTCATCGAGCATACAATTACATTGACTTGGAGTCCGTTGACTTGAAAGTCTAATATAAGTAACTTGAAAATCTTCAAATGTGACAACTTGGGAGTTTACGAAATTTAATGACTTAGGAGTCTTGAATGTGAATGACTTGATAGTCTCTTACTTTACTGATTTAGAAGTTTGAAACTTTGACGACTTGGTAGTGTGTGAGAGTTTTTCGATTTAGGAGTCTACGAAATTTGATGACTTAGGAGTCTTAAAAGTTTGACTTGGATGTTTTAGAGTTTATCAACTCAGAAGCCTATAAGGGCTAACTTAAGAATCTTAGAGTTTGGTGACTTGGGAGTCTACTAGTATTGACTTGGAAGTCCACTAATATTGACTTAGAAGTCTCGAGTTTTATGACTCGAGAGTCTTTGACCTTTAATGACTTTGAATGCAAGATTGACTTCAGAGTCCTGGATGGTTGACTTTAGAGTCAGAGAGTTCGATGATATAGGTGTTTGTAGAGGCTGACTTAGAAGTCTTAGAGTTTGGATGACTTGAAAGTCTAACATGAGTGACTTGAAAGTCTTCGAGTCTCTACAAAGAGTGACTTAAAAGTCTATAAGTTCTTTCACAACTTAGGAGCCTGTAGATGCTGGCTTGGAAGTTTGCCCCTAAATGTCAATTTTGGGTCGCTTTCTCCCAAAGCACGTTCTAATATGATCATTAATTGACGATCAATCAGATTCTTCAGTGTCATCTTCATCTAATGTTACCTTTCCTTCTTTTACTAGTTGCAGGACTTGTCTTCTAAATGCTTTGCACTTCTGTATAGGGTGACTGATGATCCTATGATACTTGCAATATTTGGGGTCAGTAGTTCTTTCAATTTCTTCAGGACAACTTGACTCTGGGAGTTGTATAAGTCCTTTCTCAAGAAGTCTGTCAAGCATTTTTGGAGCATCAGACTCAAAATAAGGACATTCTTTTTCTTTGGAGTCTCTAAGCATGAAGCTTTCATTTGTTGACGATGCCATTGATTCAGCATCATTGAGTCATCTTCCATAATAGGCAATTGTAAGTTCCATATCATAAGATCGTGTTGCCAATTCTTGGAATGTTTTGGGCTTGTTTACTTGTAAGGCATAAAGTATATCCCAATCCATCCCTTGGGCATAGATCTCAACAGCCGAAGATTCAGATAGATGGTGTATACACTTCAGAGAGAGAGTACACCAATGATTAATAAAATCAATAACTAGCTCGTTGTTCCATTGCCTCATGTTAGTTAACTCTATTATGCTGACTACGCGGCGCGTGCTATAAAAGTGATTCAAGAATTGACTTTCCATTTGCTCCCAGCTATCAATGGACTCAGAGGCAGGGTTTGTATACCAGCCAAATGCAATTTCTTTAAGGGACCACACGAGCTGTTTCACCAATCGATCTCTTTCAGTGTAAGCATTACTATAGGTTTCGATGAAGTGAGCGATGTGCTGCTTAGGATTACCCTTGCTGTCAGATTGGTTGAATTTGGGAGATTAATAGCCATAAGGCATACGAAGTGCATCGATCTGCTTTGCATAAGGCTTTGTATACAGCTGACTCTTTGTGATACCATCCTAACTGAGCCTTGACTGCTTTAGCTATCAAATTTTGAATTTGCTCAACTAACATTAAGCTTAAGGATGAATCGTTCTTTGGCATGCGTCCATCATCACACTCCTCACTGTGATTAGACTCTTTGCCAGAATCTTCTTTGCTTGAGCATTTGTTGAAAGCTTCAGACGTCCACTTCCCTAACTTTTTTTGTCAAATTAGCAATCTGCTTGCTTTGACGCTTGATTTGAGCATCTTTTTTCGCATTTTCCTTTGGGAGTCTATCGAGTGTGGCCTTCATGTTTGCCAGTTTTTCCTCCAAGTTGATAGTCTCTGTCACCATGACTAGCATGATAACTGTGTCAGAGGATTCGACTTCAACTTGTGAGAAAACTGAATCCCTTGAAGATGTTAGTGAAGAATCGCTGCTACCATAGTCATCATCCTCCTCACTGATAGGTTGGAAGACAAGATTGATTTAGGTTTAAAATTCTTCCAGTCCACAAGGTAGAGTCTTCCTCGTATTGAAGATAGCAAGAGTTTTTAGCTTCAACTTAGGGAGACGAACAGTTTGATTGACTTTATTAACAGGCAAGTTGGAGCCAAATTTTTGAGTTTTGCATGACTGTAAAGTTGGAGTCACGACTTGTTGCTTTAAGGTGATGGAGGTAGCAACTCTGGTCATGCTTCTAGTCATCACGCTGGCGCTTCGATTGCTAAATGCAATACTATTCTTTGCGGATCCTTCAGATGCAGATCTGATAGTCTCCTTCTTCGAAGATTGAAGAATGGTGTACTTGGGAGTCATTTCTTCTTTAAAAGAGTGTAGAACTTGTTCACTTGGAGAAAGAGATGAGAGGCAGAGATGTCCCAATGGGCGTGCCAAATTTGTAAACACAAATTTCGGGCCAAAAATAACTTATACAAGAAATTCAGAAACAACTTGAATTTTGTATTGATGTTGTATATACCTTGAAAAATGAAAAAAAAAGAAAGAAAATAACAAAAGTTTTATTTAGACGCTGGTATTGGTTTATAACTTCACGTTTGCCATATTTGGAGTTGGCAAGTAGAAACAGGTTGGTTTAAGTCGACATTTTTAGTAATCGAATCAATGTTCTTTGATAGCTCGTTAAATGATCATACTTCAACATTCAAAGATTTGTCTTTGTGAGCTTGATAACTTGATATGCATTTGCTCAATGAGTCAAAATTAAAATGCAACGGCAATATATGAATATATGTCAGTTAGCATTATATTTATGTGATTGTGAATGCTCGTTATCGAAAGTCGAGACTTGGAATTTAATTATCTAAAATTCAAATGATTCACCTTATTATGAGATCATATGCAACGATACATTCTTGAATATGATTTTGCAGAATTAAATATGTTATGAAGATGATTTAGAATCATAGATCAGTAGTGCAGAATTTTTGACAATAGTCACAGCATGATATTATAAATTTATAATCATAGTATGCATTGCATTAAGTCATTAAGTGAGTCAAATAGTAAAATAGGATTGCTAGATCCTAACAAGTTTAATAAATTGTTAATCATATTTATCCTTTCTTAATTTCTATTGTGATAAAATATTTTTTCGCTTATATTTTTACTATATATCTATCAAATTAGAAACTTAAAACTATCAACTATTTAATTTTTTCTCTTAAGTTGTTTTTCTTTTCCCACCTAAACTCAACTAATTGATTTTGAAAAATTCAAAATTTCCCCCAAAAGAGAAAAGACTAAAACCCAAAAAGAAATTTATTACTTATTCGGGTAAAGTTGAGTCAGGTAAGAATCGGATCAATTTTAAATCGGGTACGGTTCGGTTCGGGTTCGGGTTGTCCATTTTCGGTTCATTTCGGGTCGGGTCACTATAGATCGGGTTTGAATTGGGTTGGATCATTTCGAGTGTGGGTCATTTTGGATCATGCTACAATCCGGGTTTCGTTCAGTTCTTGATAGGTTTACTTTGGGTGTCTGAGTCCAAATCAATTCATCCATTTCGGGGGTCGATTCGGGTAAGGATCCTGGTCATTCGGTTCGGGTTTTGGAACTCGGGTTATTTTTATCAGGTCTATTTGCTATTGTCAACAACCATTAACATCCAAAATCATCTACCATTTTAAGCTTATATGATTGATAAAAATTTGAACACCAACTTGAGTATTCACTATGTAGAATTGGAGTGAACCAACAACAAAATTTCGAAGTTATATGTTACATGCAAAAGGAGTGCTTTGCTAACAACGTCTCTTAGTTTCTCTCCTCATCTCCGTCGAGACCAGCACCGCGACAACCATTCAGCCACAAATCCACCGATGCTATGCCACCACTCACTAGGCTGAGCATTCATTGTCAAGTATTGACATCCTCCTCTCAGCCGGAAGCAACAAAAGGGTGACAGCCATTGATCTTTAAGTCCACTGACGCCATGCTACCACTCGCTAGGTCGCGCCTTCATGGTTGAGTATTTGCGTTGCCAGCCTTACACACTTGGTTTGGTTAGTCGCTCAGGGTTTTGGGGGACTTAAATTGCTTCTCAATTGCTTGCTTCTTTTATGTTTAAAGAAATTGAAATTTCTTAGTTAATTGTTATGCACTCTTGAAATTGCTTGGTGGTGTGCTATTGTGCTTAGCAATCGAATGATTCCAAGTTGAATGCATTTGGTTCATTAGTTAGTAGCTGCTACTCTTCTTCTTCAACACCTGTTCTAAGTAAGTTTAATCTCGAGCTATTGAGCACATCAAGTTGCCTTAGTACTACTGCATATTGTGACTCGTCTGAGTTATTTTTGGTGGTGACCCATCCTTGACAAAATATCTGTGCAACTGGAGGAGTTGGTAATTAAATCTTTATGGAAACAATAGTAATTATGAGTATAGACATAAAAGGAAACCCTTTCGAGTTCCCCTATTTTGACGATAATTTTGCGATGATTGGTTACGCAAGCTATTATATGATAATGAGCAGACTAATTATGTCATAGGAGGATGCTAACCATATGACAAATAATTCTACTAGCATAATTCAGTTAAACTTAATCTAGGTGCTTGCTTAATTCTGCTGCTCTAGTTGTCACTTTGTAAGATGAGTTTATTCTGGGCATGTTTGCATATTTTGAGAATCATTGCAGCTAGATTTATTGGTCATGAGCTTCTATGACGTACAAACTCCATCCTTTAATTTCTTAATTTGAACTTGTCATCGACAATCAAATGTGTGTTTAATCAATTTCTAATGATTCTATCATGTATTGATTCGAAAACATGAAAAAAACATAAAGGACAATCATAATAGTGGACTATTGAAATATTCATGTATTGTTTAAACTTTATTTTATGGTACACAAGGTGACCAATGTTTGTAAGTAGACACCCCTTATCTAAATATCTAAATATGCTACTATCACTCTCAATAATGGATGGTCATTAAAAGACACTTTCTAAGTTGTTTTCCTCATCCAGTTTAAAGGTATACTTAGGACACGTATTGTTTGCCAAATAGAGAGGATAACTTCTTTATACAAACTAATTTTCTTTTTGACTTTTAGTAATGATGTGATATGAAGGGAGAAAACTCAAAATATTTGAAGAAAGTAGACCATGATAGCATGCTTCTATAAACAAATAACTAGCTAGTGCTCTAGAAAAACATTAAATGACCTTCTTAATCAAATTCACGAGTGAGCATTATACCCACATTTATGAAACTGATTGTTTCTTTTGGACTTTTGATATATCGATAAATTTTGATCTTGGTCATCCTTCTAGATGACGGCAAAGATCATATCTAGCCTGTTCTCTTTTCTTGTTCGGAAAGCTAGCTCTTTTAATGAAAATTCTTTTCCATGAGCACATTTTTCATAGAAAATCAAAGCATCCTCTTCACTCTGAAAACATTGGCATACGAAATTTTGAAATACAATTTCATTTTCTTGTTCATCTTCTTCATTAGGCACCTCATTCAAATTAATATTCAAGTGTCCACCACCCACCATATTTGTGTCACTAGCTGCAAAAGCAAAGTAAAAGGCCTGAACATCATGCATTTATCTTCGAGGGGGAAGAAATTTCATTTCTTTAAAAATAATGAGAGGATAACTTACCTAAAATTTTGGAGGTAAATTTTTGTCAAATAAGTCTAATCGAAAGTTGATGATTTCAATTTTTATGAATAGAAAAGAATGTTATGATGATAAATGCCTGCCTAAAACCCAAAAAGAAAAATAAAAATGTATGCAAACTGATTGACACATTAACATGAGATATGATATGTTTTGATTATTTCAACTGTAGAATAATAGAAAAGGAAAAAAGGGAAAGAAAATGATTAATGTTGGATACAAGTAAAAAAAAAAAAAAAAGAAACTTAAGATGATAAATTCACACCAACGAACAACCCAAAAAAAGAAAGAAAGAAAGAAAGAAAGAAGATCTAAACATGGGATTTGGAGAGAAGTAGAAATGGAAAAGGGTTTTGGGGGGAGGGGAATAAGTTTAATAGGGTTGATTTGAAAAGGATTCTAAACATTATGGAAAAATGTAGAATAAGATTTAGGGGGTGTTTGGTGATGGCTTTTCGAATAACCTTCTGGGGTGATTTTGGTTGTTTGACTAAGTCAAATAGCTATTTTGATTGTTTGATGAATGACTTTTTGAAATAGTTTTTTCACCCCCAATGGGTTGTTTTCCAAAAAGCTAACATTTATAGCTTTTTCATGTTGGTTGTTTGGCAATTTAATGTAAAAGACCAAATTGGCCTTGATTAAATATCATAAACAAAATCCACATATTTTCTTACACTCTCTCTTCTAAGTTTTTACTTGCTTCTTCAAATTCAAATTAAATAATGATCTATAGTAACCATACCTTTATAATTTGTCTAAGTGAATCACAAAACAAGGTTGTGTTATGGGCCATAAACATCACATAACCTTTAATTTAGATTGAAAAGAAAATGAGATTAAAAAAATAAGTCATGTATAAATCAATAAGAAGATTTGGTATCTATTAATAAAATTAGTCATCAACCCATGTTACGCAAGGTTTGTTTTAAAATTTTAGCTAAAATATTTTTAGGAATATTATAATTAATTTTATAATTTAAATTTTTAGAAATAATAATACTGACGTATCTGTAATTTATTTCCTTGTTTCTTCATTGAAGTAGTGAATAAGACACTATTTATTATTACATTCTTTTCTATCCAAGAGTCTTGTCATAGGATATCACAAGCAAAAACGATAATTAATGAAAACCTCAAATAGCACACAAGACATTTCAAAATTAAAAGGAGAAGGTTTTCGAAAAAATGGTAGACATTTCAAAATGAGTCTTGAGTGAACCTATGTTATATTTCAAAAACATGAATTGGATTGATTTACATTTCCCAAAAGTGAGGTTCTACTAGGCCATTTAGCTCTAATCAATTCCATGTGCTCACACGATATGCTTTGTGGTTCTTTAGGGGTGATTAAGTTTGATATCAAACTTGGGGTCTCGTACTTTTCAAAAACCTTCTCCTTCTAATTTTGAAATCTCTTGTGCACTATTTGGTGTTGCCATTGATTGTTATTCCTCTAATCAATTCCTAGTGCTCGCACGACATACTTTGTGGTTCTTTGGGGGTGATCAAGTTTGATATCGAACTTGTGGTCTCGTACTTTTCAAAAACCTTCTCCCCTAATTTTGAAATCTCATGCGCACTATTTAGTGTTGCCATTGATTGTTATTCTTGCTTGTGATATGCTATGACTTGCCTACTTTGAGGAGGCTATGTTTGAGTCCTAGATGCATCTCCCCTTATTGATTTTATATAGTGTGTGCTTAGGGACAAGCAACAGTTTAAGCATGTGGGAGTTTAATAAGTCCTTAAAGTGCACTCTATTTTGAGGTCATTTTGCTGCATTTTTGGGGAGAATTATGTACCTTATATTATAATCTATACTCATTTCCCCGTTTTACACTTGGGTATGGTTCTTTTCCATATTTTGTAGGTTTTTAGACTATGTTACCCCAAATTTGACCATAAATGAGTTTAACTTGACCCCCTACGAACACCCCCAAGTCACTGTGCCCTTGGAAGGAAGAAAGAATAAAAGAATGTCGAAACGGTGGGCACCACTGATGGTCCATGGTGGTTCCCATGATCCATGGTGGCCTCATTTCCCCCGAGCCTGTTTGTGTTTCTTGCAACTGTTTAACTTCCAAGCAGTTCTAATGTCATTATTTCTCGCAGTTGTTCAACTTTCAGGCGGTTTCGCTATAAAAAGGCTGTTTGCAGCCTCATTTCAACATCCATTCCATTTCCTTCATATTCCATTCTATCTAGTCAAGATTTAGATTAGAAGAAGAGAGATTGAATTGAAGTGGCGATTTGCAAGGATTCTATGTCGGGCTTGCAATCGACGGATTCAAGCGCATTAATTGGTTGAGCATTTCTCTTCTCTTCTCTTCTCTTCTCTCGTTATCTTTGGATGTATGCTTTGTAATTTTGATTATCTTTTGTTGTTTTGATTTTGGATTTATGCAAATACCAGTTAATTTCCCGATTTACTGTTCATCTCTTTGCGCATTTTAGAATTGTTGGATTGTTTTATTGGATCCTAGATATTTATTATCTTGCAAGAAATTTGATCACCTTCTTACATGTTTGGGTATTAGACGAAGGACTAAAAGATGAAATTCGATACTAGAACCCTATGATTTGACTTAATTGCATGATGTCTTGAGAGAGAATTACCAATTGAGAAACCACGAATATGATAATCGCATGCTTCGCTAAACAAATCAAAAACCCATGAGAAATAGTAATTGGTTAGATTTACGTATTTCAGTTCACCTTGAAAGAAGGTTGTGATATTTCGATTATCCGTTTTAAGACAATTAATTGAAGAAGAAATGCTTAATTAATACATGAATTGAGAGTGCTACTTTTGTATAATTCCTTAGTTATTTATCCATTAGATTAGATAGTTAATTAGTTTAATTTCAATATCAAGCATTGATTCGCTTAGCCTATCTTAAGGGGATAAAGCCCAATAGGTCAATTTAGTCTTTGTGGGAGACGATCTCGATTTGCTACAACGCCACCGTGCACTTGCGGTCGTATCGCCAATCAAATACAATCTTTCAATTTTGAATGATACTCCCATATTATCTCCATAATTACTCTTATGATTCACTAGTATAAAATGGCTACTTCTCTTGTTCTTACGAATTTGCCAACCGTTTAATTTCACAACCAAATCCTTAGTTAGCTTTGTGTTTCATCAAAACCATTTAGCCACAAAAGGAGTCCACAATCTTCCCCTCTTTTATAAAAGACAAAATTAGCTTTATGACCTATTTGGACTGTATGTAATTTTATCATGTAGAGACATGCTATGCTTGCTATTATAATTAAACATATCAAGCACAAATATAAGACAATGTTATCTGATATGTTAGTAAACAGCTTAGTATAGTGAATGATCATGACTTATCAAATTCTAGCAACTCAGTAAAGTGGAGTATCAAATATGCAATTTAAGCAGGCTGTAAATAGCATTAGCATAACTTAGGTGTGGAATAACCTAACTTAATAGATAACCTATCTTAGTGATATAGAATGGCCATATATTTTCTCCCCCTCTTTTATCAAGAAGGAGCGAAAATTAAAAGCAAAATAATGTTTGAGTATACTAATAGGATGGTTTGAAAACAAGTTTTACAAATAGTAAAGCAAAATAGTCTAAAAGAGTGGAAATCAGAGCTTCGACTTGGAGGTCTTGTTGGTGTCAGAGAGCAACTGAGGAGCATAGGTGGCCCTTTGAGTTTATTCGACGGCGAACAGTGGAACACCTTTGAGGGCACACCGACGAGTCAAGCGGCCCAGATGGATGAGATCACCCAACTTCTGATGTACCTTAGTGAATTGGGTAGTCAACAGTGTCTGGATGCGGTTGAGATGATTTTTAAGAACAACTTGATTGTGAGCGATGCCATCTATGTTGTACTATGATGTATTCGAGTTTATCGGTCGTTTCTTGGAGCTCATAAACACGCTCATCTCGAGCTAGGATGTGATCAAGAAGAGAAGGAGGTGGAACGGACTTGGGTGATGTGAGGCAAAGTTTCACATGCTGTCCAAATCTGAGTGAAACATAATTTTTTTCCAGCCTTAGTCATATCCTCAATGAACTTCCAATCCCCAGTTTCAGTTTTAAGATACTGAATGTTCTTGAAGGAGGCAGGAGTTATGATCAGGATAGATTTGGTCTCACAAATTTCATTATCAAGTGATACTCCAAAGTGTTTAAAGACTAAAGTCAACACATTTGAGTAGGTTAGTGGGGCAAGACGTAGGATTGAACTCACTTTGGACAAACAGCCGAGAATGTAACGAGAGTATTTAATAGGTTTTCTAATCATAACAAGATATATGGCTTCGAGAGTTTTGTTGTTTACATTATCAATAGAGTTTGGTTTAGGCAGAACAATGCAAACAAGCACGTAATAGAGTAACCAGGGATCTTGTTTTAGGATGAGATAGGATAGGTGGGAGATTTGAGCTTGGCTTTAAGGGTAAGCAAATTCAGCTAGGCATCCATTTCTAGCCTAAACCTAAGATGATATACGTTGGATGATAGTGGGCAAGCCAAGAATGTGGTTTAGATATGATTCAGTGAGAGTGAATTTGTAAATTTCACTTAACATTGAAGTGAGATGACAACCCCTATCTTGACAGTTCGAACATTTACATAAAACGTACGAACAAGCTGCGAGCAATACTCATCACCTTGGGCTAGTAATTTTCCACAATTACTCCTCAAAAAATACTTAATGAATCCCAAATTTTCAGCCATAATCGACTCAACATGAACTTACTTACACGCATAAATAGGATGGTTTATAAACCAGGATAGAAATTTTTCCTGAGCTAAACTCGAATGGAACCAAGCTGAGGGGATTACCTTAGTGTTGGTGAATGTGAACCGTGAAGAAGGAGGTGAGGATGGTAGTGGCATCATGGTGGGTGTGGTTATGGTGGAGGAGGTGGCACCAGTGTCAACTAGAGAAGAGGGTGGCATTGGGGATGATGGTGAGGCGGCCTGAGCTACATGTGGGTACGTCGCAGTGGTGGAGTCAGAGAAGGTTTGAGGTTCTCTAGGTGTCGAACGAGGGGTGATATTGTAAACCTGCTTGACTGAGACCTGGGTACTTCGCCATAGTGGGGCAGACCGTGTGAGGGTTTTACAGACCTTGGATGTAAGGGGGTTTGATTTGAGAGGACTAATTTGAGTTTGGCCACCTTTTGTTTTGAGTGCCATTGTTGAAGATCGAAGCTTTAAGATCGGTGACAATGGTTGATGTGGAAGCTAGAGGGAGATGAGGGATGAATTCATCCCCAGAATTAGTCCCTGAAGGTTCAATTCTAGGAAAGAATGTTTATTAGGGAAGTATTAGGACTGATATGTGTTGAATTTGAGAGGGTGTTGTTTAGGTGGGGATTTAGCTCGAAGAAGCAGGAGTTGGTGACTTGGTTGGATGTGAATGGAGGAGAGGGAGAGTGGAGAGGAAAGAGGAAAGTAAGAGAGGGAAAGTAGAAGGAGAGAATGAGGAGTTTAGATCCCGGTGCCTTATTTTTCATCAAGTAAGGTCAATCTTGGTGCCTAAATTTGTAAAAGATCAATATAAAGATACTGGTGATATTTAGTTTGAGAATATTCAAGAAGTATGTGGGCAAAATATTTTTAATGAAATAAATAAACCCTATTGATGTTCGACATAAGAAAAATTATGATTTAATTTTCTTCAGTCGAGGCCACTCAATTTTGTTTTGTGCAGGATTCACATCAAGGTGTTAAAATTAAGTTTTCAAGCCATACAAATTGAATCTAGGATTACATTGTGTACCTTATTATTGAGCTAGCCTGACCATCTTGTCAAAATCTTGAACTCCAACAACCTTGAAAGGAAGAAGGATAATTATTCCTAAAATTCACTAAACGAACTAAGTTAGTCGTAAAAGAGGGATCCCCTCAATTCAGGCATCAATGTTTAGCATTCCAAGTTTACATTGAATAAAATTAAATCGATCTTCTCTAAGAGCCTTTATAAAAATATCAGCTAATTGATAAAGACAACAAATTCTAAGATAGCATGACCTTTTTCAACATGATCTCGAATAAAATGATGACGTACCTCAATATGTTTAGTATGAGAGTGTTGAACTGGATATTTTGTAATATTAAGAGCACTTTTATTGTCACATTTGGTTCATACTTCTTTGAGATTTATACCTAGATCACATTATTGTTGCATTATCCAAAGTACTTGTGTATAGGATGCACCAGCAGTGATGTAGTCTGCTTTTTCCATTAAAGTGCTACAGAAGAATTTTATTTCTTAGAATGCCAAGAAACCAGGCTTGGTGCAAGGAACTGACAAGTACTAGATGTACTTCTTCTGCCTACTTTATAACCTGCATAGTTTGCATGAGTATATCCTACTAAAGAGAATTCCCCCCCCAAGAATACCATAGTCCTAGATTTTTAGTTCCAGCTTGGTATCTAAATATTTTTTTTACACAAGTGAGATGCGAGTCTTTAGACGAAGCTTGAAATCTAGCACATAAACATACACTAAACATGATGTCAGGATGACTAGTAGTAAGATAAAGCAATGATCTAATCATTCCTTGATAGACCTTCTTGCTGATAGGTTTGCCATCTTTGTCAAGATCTAATTTTTCTTTCATAGCCATAGGCATTCCAACATGTTTAACTTGATCTATTTTATATTTCTATAGGAGCTCATTAATATATTTACTTGGATTAATAAAAATTGTATCTTTACACTGTTTGATTTGGAGAGCTAAGAAAAAGGTTAATTCTCCCATCATACTTTTTTCAAATTCTTTGCTCCTAAGATTGAAAAATTCTTCACATAGAAAGTTGTTTGTTACTCCAAAAAGTATATCATCTACATAAATTTGAATAATTATGAAATCATGTCCTTTTGCTTTAGTAAACAAGGTTTTATCAATGTGTCCCCTTTTAAAATCATGTTCGATGAGAAATTTACTCAACCATTCATACCAACCCCTAAGAGCTTGTTTTAGACCATAAAGAGCCTTTTGAAGTTTATAGATATGATTGGAAAAGTCTGGATTTTCAAAGTTAGGAGGTTGTTCCATATAAACTTTTTCTTGTAAGCATTCACTTAGGAAGGCACATTTTACGTCCATTTGATAAAGTTTGAAGTTCATGTGTGATGCAAATGCTAATAGTATTTGTATGGCCTCTACTCACATAACAGGGGTAAAATTTTCATCAAAATCAATACCTTCTCCTTGATTGTATCCTTCAGCTACTAATGTTGCTTTTTTTCCTTGCAAACATTTCCAATTTCATCTAATTTGTTTCAAAAGACCCATTTTGTTCCCATTACCCGATGGTCTTTTAGTCAAGTTGTAACTGTCCATACTTAATTTGTTTCAAATTATTCTTGCATAGCATTTATTCAATTTGAGTGGCTAAGTGCTTCTAGGCGATTCTTTGGTTCTATGTGTCATACAAAGCAAAGAAGGCACAGAAATTATGCAACGATGAATGAGTTCTTACCCCTGAGGATATATCTATTAAGAGGTTGTCCATTGGGTGATATGACTTATATTTATAATGTCTTTGAGTTACCTCTTGTTGTGACACTCGGGTGGAGAATTTTCCTCATTTGTGAACTCCTCTTCTTCTCAATATGGGGCGTCTTTTCATAGATTTGGGTTGAGGAGTACTTCTTGTGGTTGCTTATTGTCAGGATTTGCCTCTTTTGAGACTTCTTCTTCTTCATCGCTACACTTGTTTAAGTTGAGATTATGTACTATGAAGTCACTTAACACACCATCATTAGATTCATCAAAAATTACATGAATGCTTTCTTCAATATTTTTAATGCATTTATTAGTTCATCAAAAATAACATGAATGCCTTACTATGTGTAGAATATCCCATAAATATTCCTTCGTCACTTCTAGCATTAAATTTTCCTAGGTTATTCTTACCATTGTTATGAACAAAGGATTTACATCCAAAAGGTCGAAAGTGAGCAATGTTAGATTGATTGCCTTTAAATAATTCATAAGGAGTCCTTTTTAAAATTAATCAAATTAAACATCGATTGCGAACATAATTAGTAGTCTTGCTGCTTCAGCCCAAAATTTTTGAGGGACATTACTTTCATACATCATAATGCGTGTCATATCATCTAAAGTGTGATTTTTTTCTTTCGGCTACACTGTTCTGTTAAGGTGTACATGGTGCTAAAAAATTTTCAGCAATTCCATGATTACTACAAAATTCTGTAAATTCTTTTTTATCAAATTCTCTACTATGATCGCTTCTTATGAATACGATTGGTGAGTTTTTGTAAACTTATAATTGTTTACAAAGTTCTTTCAAAAAGGAGACCAATGTGAAGTGAGAATAATCATCAACCATCACAAGAATGTACTTGTTATGTCCCAAACTTTATACAAGTATTGGCCCACGTAAGTCCATGTGGAGGAGTTCTAATGGTTTGGATGTACTAATATTGTTCTTCGACTTAAAAGTGCTACGTATTTGTTTTCTTTTAGCACAAGCATCACATAAGGGGTCATATTCAAAACTACATGTTGGGAGTCCTCGTACTAATTCATTTTTAGCTAATTTTCTAGTTGTATGCGTGCTTACATGCCCTAGTCTACAATGCCATAGCCAATTATCCTGATGATGTGAGCCTTTAAAACATGATAAATTGTGTGAGGGAATCTTATCAATGTCTATTGCATAAACATTTCCAATTCTAGGTCAATAAAGAGTAATTTTTCTAGATTTCTTATTTTTAACAATGCAATTAGAGTAGTCAAATCTTACGAGGTTTCCCTTGCCACATAAATGAGATATACTTAAAAGATTGAATTTTAAGTCATCAACAATATAGATATTATTAATGGAGTTGGAGGGATCTTTATTAATTTTTCCAATATCAATTATTTTCCCTATACCTTTGCCTTCAAATGTAACACTTGCATATCCTTTCTTTTAGATTTCGATGAACAAAAAAGCATTGCCACTCATGTGTCTTAAACATCCGCTATCAATGTACCATAAGTCTTTCCCTGATTTCAAGCACACCTACAAAACAACAAATCAAACATTTCTTCTACTTTTAACGTTAAATTTGGATTCAAAATCAATAGCTACCATGTTTTTCGAAATGAGCATGAATAGGCAATATGACAAGTTTTGGAGCAATAATTACAGGTTCTTGCGTCCTTTTTATATGAGGCAGACTTAACAAAGAAACTCTTGTAGGTTTTTTTTTTTGAGTGATTATATCCAATTCCGTCTTTGTTGAATGATGCTCCTTGAGTACAGAGCAACTTATCCAAATTTTATTGACCTTGTGGAAATTTAGGATTATTTTGTGATCCTTGCCACAACTTGGCATGCAATTCCACATTTTTATTTTCTAAACTTTTAACTTTATCTGGAAGGTCACTATTCAGTTTTTCAAGATCTGCGTACTTTCGATTTAATTCTTGAACATTTTTCTTGAAATCTTTATATTTAGATAAATACTTCTATTCTAGTTAAGCGAAACTAAGCGTTAATTAATTCTTCTCTAGAGCGTTTATAGAGAGATGATATATCAACCTCATTAGTACTTTCATACTTAGATCTTTCATCATCTCACACTTCCTTAGTCATGAGACAGATGCTGGCAGTGTGTTCCTCATCACTTTCACAGTCACTTGTTTCGCTATCGCTCCAAGCCGCGATCATCGCTCTCTTGTTGTCTTTCTTTTCAAATCTCCGTTTTTCTCCCGTCTTTTGGATTAGTGAATAGTCCTTCAACAAGTATGTTAGTATATCACATCCTTAACAAGAACTAACATTAGTATTGTCTTTATGGAAAAATTGACCTATGGAGAATTTGTCATTTCTTTTTGATGTAGATCCTTTTGAGTTGAATCCTCATTGATTGAACTTTTTCTTTAGCCCAATTTTGTTAAGGCCTCGAACAATCAATGAGAATGCTTCTTCATCATTGTCATTGGATTCGTCATCATCTGAAATGCAATCTTCTTGTATCGCTTTTGGAGCTACTCCTTTCTTTAAGCTTTCTCCCTCGGCCTCATTAAGATGAATCTCATGTGTCAAGAGTTTTCCTAGAAGATCATCTAGTTCCAGCTTCTTAAGATCTTGAGCTTCCTCGATTGCAGTAAATTTTGGTCCCCACTTGTTCTTTGGAAGACACTGAAGGATCTTTCTCACCATTTCTTCATTTGAGTAGGTCTTACCAAGCAACATCAGCTTATTGGTGATGTCAGTAAATCAAGTAAACATGTCTTTTATCGATTCGTATGTCTACATTTTGAACAGTTCATATTGATTTACGAACATATTCATTTTTGTCTCATGGACTTGGCTTGTCAGTTCATACAATCAGTTTGCTCCAAATCTGCTTAGCGGTATCACATATAGAAATTCGATTCATTAGCATCTAAACCATAAAAAAAGAATATGTTTAACTCTTGAATTCCTGGTAAGTTTATCCTAGTCGACACTGGTATATTGATCTTTTGGTATATCAATGACTTCTCCTTTGTCATTTTTGACCTTAGTGATAGAATAAGGTCAATCATTCATAAATTTTCACAATTTAACAACACTAAATTCAATAAAATTCTGCGCAGCATTTTTCCAATAAGAAAAATTGGTACCTTCAAACAAGAGGGTTGAGCAGTAGATCGACTTTTAATTTTGCCATCTCCTAAAAAGACATGATTGTCAGCCACTTGACTATTAAGTCAAAAGAAATGTGGAACTAACTTCGACATCAATTGAAGATTCAGATCGCCCTAGAGCGGGGTGAATAGGTTGATTGCAAAAACTTAAAATCAAATCGTATTTAAAAGTAGAAATCAAATAGAGACAATACAAAATGATATTTTAATAAGGTTTGATCTCCATTAGGCTTAGGTCCCCACCTAGAGTTATCCAACTCTAGGAGTCAACTCTCTACTTTTCTTATTAAGATAAACTCTTTAACAATCTATCATATCTACCACGCTCTAGAGATCCCAAACACTTAAAACCAACTTCTTGATTTAAATTTGAGTGAGTTGATCACACACACACACACACACACACACACACACACACGCACACACACACACACACACACATATACATATATATGTATACATACATACATATATATGTGTATGCATATACATATATACGTATATATGTATATACATATAAATATATATATATGTATATACATATATACGTATATATGTATATGCATACACATATATGTATGTGTGTATATACATATATATATATACAGATATACATATATATATATATATGTATGCAGTTGTATATATATATATATATATACATATATATATATATGTATATACATATATATACGTTATACATGTATATGCATATGCATATACCTATATATATATGTATATGTATACATATATATATATATATATATATATATATATATATATATATATATATATATATAAATATATATAATATATATATATATATATATATATATATATATATATATATATATATATATATATAAATATCTATATATATATATATATATATATATATATATATATATATATATATATATATATATATATATATATATTTGTATATATGTATATACTGTATATATATATGTATATATATATA
>JAKOGI010000067.1:0-15000 GCA_029747015.1 Carnegiea gigantea
GTGTGTGTGTGTGTGTGTGTGTGTGTGTATATATATATATGTATATATACATTTCTATATATTTATATATCTATATAGCATATATGCTTATATACATATGCATATGTATATATATGCACACACATATATATATATATATATATATTTATATAAATGTATACATATATATATATAAAACTATATATACATTTATACATATATATATGTACATGTATACTGTAACAGCCCCAACCCCTGCGGCCGGGGGCATTACGTTTTCTTAACTTTTGACTTAAATTCTGGGGCGAAACAGACAGAGTTTCTCCTAAAACTAATCGTTTCCAGGCTAAAAGCCCTGTAATAAACCCCTGCAATCAACGGAAGCATACAACATTTTAAAATAAGTTCAACTGCTACGTGCCGGAGTTCATAACTCAACGAGCAACTCGCTCGGAGTACTCAAACAATACAGTTCATTAGTAAAGAAGAAATGAAAGATACAACTCAACGGTTTACAAAACCGGAGTATTAGGGTTTACATCCCAAAACATATCTAACTTTGACCACGAAGACATGTAACTAATTAGATGGTTAGCTCATGCGGCCAGACAGAGCGACCTTTATACCATATGCATTACATGAACTAGAATACTTGGTTTACATATGTTTACGAACTAAGGATACATTCTATAACATCATCAAGCAGCGAGACTACTCTACTATGGGCACACTTGACTCCCTTTAAGCAAGGGAAACTTCCATTTTGGAATAGCTAGCTTAACTTCTTCCTGTCATAAAGAAAACCTGGGGAAAAGGGGGAAAGAGTAGTGGGATGAGCAACCATACGCTCAGTGAGTGTCCCCCAACCCACTTAAAACCAAAACCGTTACAGGCAATAATATCTTTAACAGTCACATATCACGTATTCATACTTTCCTATCATATTAGACATTCATAAAACCCTTATGGAAGGATCACTAACCATAAACTTCATTTTAATCACTTAAACACATTTCTAGGCCCCTGAATGACTAAGTTCCTTTACTAACAAGCAGTCAAACACATAAATAAGCAATGAGGCTAAGCACAGAACTTTCTTTCGTAGGTTACGTGATATACATGTGAGTTATGCCTTGCCTACCCAGTGCACTTACACGAGATGCTTAAACACAGGAAATAGAGATTATGCAAGGAGCTTTCATTCACAGAAGATGCACATTCAGTTTCATATGCTCGATGCATTATAAGAGTATGGCTACATATTGCTTAAAATCGCATTCAACTGTTCTTAGGAACCTTTTTCATTAGGCATTCATACAATTTTTCCTTTCTTTCTTTGAAAAAACACTTTACTAGCCTCATAGGGCTCATGAAAACTCTTTTCTTAGAAATCTTGAGGCTCATAGAACTCTTTTCTTAGCCTCTTTGAGGCTCTTACTCTTTAAAATAATCTCTTTCGTATTGGTCCTATAATGACCCTTAAAAACTTTCTTTTTGAAATACTTAAGAAGGCGAAACGCCAACTACTTTTCTTATTCATTAGGAAAATACCCTTGGCGTAAGATCATTGTTTATTAAAAGAAACATACATAACGATTTGATCACATAAGTAAGGAGGCTAAACTCTTAGAGGTACTTTGTTACTGCCATCCCAAGCTGGCCAAACTCGAGCGGCAACATACGCCTATCCGGACATGCATCATACTATGCTGAGACATAACTTACATACTGAGACTTCAGGCGGGATTCAAACCACCATCCCTGAGTCATCTTAATATAGCTTATGTTATGCCAGGTGGGATACTAAGCCACCATCCCTGGCTCTCAGACTTAAGCTTAAAGTTTCTAGAGTAGCTCCTCAATGTACACATAAACATAAACGTAATTACTTACACATATGCATACTTATGCTTATTCATATGTATGCTTATCTAGCACAATAGCCCATAACCCTACCATTGGTTATGGTTCTTTCATTTTCAACTTGGAAACCCTTTTAAAATCATAATGAATTTGCTAACTCGCAATTCAAAACTCATTCGAAACTTAAAGTATTTAGCTAGCATATAACTCAAACTAAGTTTCACAATAAAACTCTTTCAGTTGCCCTTTTTCACTTCGTTTCAATCCTTCGAACTCAAAGGAGGAGAGATAAACAAACCAAAGCCTTAAAACATTTTCGAACTCACTTTTAGTTCACTGTTAAACTTCCTAAACCTATCGACTACTCAGTTGGGTCAGTTACTGATTAGTTCGACAGTTTAGGATCATTTTAGGCTACAAACATCTTGCAAAGCAACAGGCAATTGGTGAACCTTTAGAAACATTCAAAATAGCAAAAACATGCTTTTAACGAGCCTTTTAAAGATTACTAAGTTCACAAATCATTCACATAGCATCATTTAACAATTTTAAGACGGAAGGGTTTCACACATGACATATTCATAACACTTCATAATCCAACTTAGCAGAATAAGCCACACATAGCCTCGTAATCCACACGATTGCGGTAAATCACAACCCAGGCTCCCTCCTCACATAATAACCGATCATAGGAAATCTCGAACCACTCATAGTTCTACCTCAAACCATCCAACTACCATCTCGATCTGAATTTCACAATCTAGCATTCTAACCCCTAGGTCATACTGAAAAGCGGTATGTAAACTTATTAATGCATAACTTACCGAGCAAGCAGATATAATTCAGCAATGCGCTATAGCCAACAGTTATAACCATATATACATAAATATATATATCCATATCGCATTAACTTGAAACGAATGCTTAGCAAGCTGAGCTAAACTCACAGGCATGAAACTCGATTACATTCATGTACTACAGTAAAGGGGTAAACATGCTCATTTCAACATTCATAACTTATTTCCAAAGCTACAAGCGTAATTTAACTAAATAAGCAGACATCGATTTGAGGTGTTCATTTATTATTTCGAAGTCACTATTCAGGTATAAATTAACTAATCATACAAGTATCGATTCTAAGCATTCACATTTCATTTCGAAGCTATTATTCGAGCATGAATTAACTAAGTGTACATGTATCGATTCTAAACATTCACATTTCATTTTGAAGCTATTATTTGAGCATGAATTAACTAAGTATACATGTATTGATTCTAAACATTCACATTTCATTTCAAAGCTATTAATCGAGCATGAATTCACTAAGTGTACATATATCAATTCTAAGCGTTCACATTTCATTTCAAAGCTATTATTCGAGCATAAGCTAACTTATTTAAACAAACATCGATTCGAATGCTAACATGTTAATTCGAAACTACTTTTTAAGCATGAATTAACTAATTAAGCGAACATATTCTGACCTATGTACAATTTATTTCTAAGCATCTTTAGGCAGCCTAACATGCATAATCTGAACTGAGATTAATTCGAACATAGGGCATGCTTAATAGGGTCACAGCAAGTAACTTCTGAACTTAACATGCAGCCTATTCATGCATAATTAAATACGAATTCAATCAAACAGAACATTCCCCTTTCCCTCTTCATACTCCCAGTGAACATAGCTAATCCAAACTAACATGCAACATCAATCGGAGTTCAAACATTTTCGAAACTACTAATACTTAGGAGGCGAGAAACACCCACCTCGGTTCCAGGTTGGAGACTCATTCGAAGGGCTTTGGGCTCGCATTTAGGTGCTCAAAACTCCAACTTCCGACTCTTTGCTCCCTGACCACACGAACGGACCCCGAACCACAACTAAACCCGTGCAATTCAAATCCTAAATTCAACCTAAACGCCCACTCATTGACTAGAACTTGTGGTGGGTGCTTGAGGCCGCAAATTACTCCTAGTTTATAAAGGAGTCGAAGCAACTAGAAGCTAGGTTGCATAGCCAAGCTTTGGCTCGCGTCTGCGGCGTCGAATTGCAGCCTAATTCAATTGAAATCGCATTGGGTTGTTTCCGATTTTTCCCAGATTTCACATCAAAAGGTTGGTTTGATGACGGGGAGGCGAAATCTGGGGGATTTTCGAGCTGGGCTGAGCGAAAATTGGAGGTTTTGGGACCTTACTGGTCACACATGGTGATGGAGGAGGAGGAAGAAGATGCAGAGTAGAGAGAGAGAGAGACAAAGAGTCGGGGTTTCACATGGGAAGGAAGAAGAAAGTCGGCCGAGCACCCTTTTTTTACGAAAATGCCCCTCCCGCTTTTCTTTTGTTCTAAGTTGTTTAATAAATAACACCGCTAGTCTGATTTCGTACTTCATACTCTAAACCCAAATCGACAATACAATCCTTCATCGATTATTTGTTCCCAAATACATCAGGGTTCGATTTAATAACTAAGGAAACAAATTCTATGGTTGGTAACTTAAGCTTATTCGGGAAACGACTAAATTACGCCATCGACACAATTCAGCATGAATTAAATTCCAAAACTAATAATAATAATAATAATAATTCTCTTTTTAATAAAATTATCACTTAAGCAAGCTCATCGATAATAATTTAACTCGTGTAGTTAATAAAAATATGATTTTACGATGCAAAAAGGCCGTACGACCAGCTTAACATAAATTAGGGAACGCAGGCGTTACATTCTTCCCCCCTTAAAAGAATTTCATCCTCTAAATTCTCAAACTATATTTAGTCATACCTAAAATGTACACACACGTGATATAATTTACACAACTTGCACTAATAATCCAAAATTTATTTCTATAATTAGTTGAAAATCGAAATAAGGCTTATGGTATCCAGTCTCCTCCTCGCAAATCCTCTTCAAGCGTCTAATCACACTATTTAGGCGTTGAGGGCAAATTGCATTGAAGAGGGGCAAATGAGTTGGCATCGAAAACCATATCAAACTTGTTTTAAAAATGAAAAATAGACTTTCAATCATCTAGACTCAATCCGCATAGGAATAACAACTCTATGCATATGCATCGTCATGAATCGAAATCTAAAACTAGGGCAATTGGGCGATGATATCTTACGGTCATATACAAGTAGTCTCATTCTAAATCATGAATTCAAGACACTTTTAGGTTCGAAACAATTAACCTGGGGACTCCTGTAACACATTAGGGTAACAAGGACATCACATAACACCACGTACCCTCACTTAAGCACAACAGTATCACATAGAATCAGCAATTCAGCATTTTCAAGCCTAGGAATCATAAGCAACATGAAACCGTCTAATACGCATATAGCAAGCAAATTACAAAGCGAAAGCATATGCCATTGACATTCCTAGGGTCTGTGAGTTATGGGCCTATATGCTTCCGCTGCGCCGCTCCGATCAATGTAGAATAAAAGGGCAAGAATAAGCGCATGCAAGTTTCTATGGCCACCTCATCATGCATTCAGACACGTATGTATGCAATTATTCAGCTATAACAAGAAATCATAGAATTCAAGGGATGTAAATAACGAGTCGGAGGTCTCGCCATGCTATGAATTACATAGGTTAAATCATCTAGCTAGTCCAATCACATGTTTAACCCAACTCAAGTCAAGCAAACACCAAGAAGTGCAACAATTCATTCACAAAACACATATCTGGTCATGAACATATCAAGCAACGAATGCATCTTGACAAGTAAGTATTCAATACATCTAGTTACACATAGGAGCTTATGCTCATCGAGCAAGGCACGAACATCATTGTAAAGCAAATGCAAATCTTCAGATGCAACAATAAGGCCTAACTATGGAATTAGAAAGGTCTTTTATGTGAAAGAAAAACCTTAACTCACTATTTAGGAAGGATCTCAACTTTCAAGGTTTCTATGTTTCGAAAGGAGAATGACTTAACTGCTTCTAGCTCATTCCCTACCAACCATTAAGTGCGTCTGCTCACTCCATTGTGGGGCCTAAGGAGCAAATCATACTTTAGGGGCAAAGATGAGCTTACAGTTAAGGCTTTTCCAATCATTTGAATTCAAATCATGTGTTCTTTAAACTTTCAATTGAAATCACTAAAGCTTATAAGCAAAACAACTTTGATTGAGCTATCACTTAACTCCTTCATGAGAATACAAGTTATTTGGCTTATACTCTTAGCGATCCGTTCATTCACTCCATTAATGAGCTCACTCAAGCTGCACCTAACTAGGTAAACGGCTAGTATTCGCATAAAACTCGCACTTGCACACCAAAGCAAGCATATATCACATCATCGTGAACGCGTTCCTAGATGACTAAATGAAATGCAAGACTCAGGTCGCGGCCTGTGGTCACCGGACCTTGCATTGATACCATCATGTAACACCCCTAGCCCCTACGGCCAGAAGCGTTACGTTTTCTTAACTTTTGACCTAAATTTCGGGGCGAAACGGACAGAGTTTCTACTAAAACTAACCGTTTTCAGGCTAAAAGCCCTATAATAAACCCCTGCAATCAACGGAAGCGTACAATATTTTAAAACAAGCTCAATGGCTATGCGCCGGAATTCATAACTCAACGAGCAACTCGCTCGGAGTACTCAAACAATACAGTTCATTAATAAAGAAGAAATGAAAGATACAATTCAACGGTTCACAAAACCGGAGTATTAGGGTTTACATCTCAGAACATAACTAACTTTGTCCAGGAAGACATCTAACTAATTAGATGGTTGGCTCATGCGGCCAGACAGAGTGACCTTTATACCATATGCATTACATGAACTAGAATACTTGGTTTACATATGTTTACAAACTAAGAATACATTCTATAACATCATCAAGCAGCGAGACTACTTCACTGTGGGCACACTTGACTCCCTTTAAGAAAGGGTAACTTCCATTTCAGAATAGCTAGCTTAACTTCTTCCTATCATAAAGAAAACCTAGGGAAAACGGGGGAAGAGTAGTGGGATGAGCAACCACACGCTCAGTGAGTGTCACCTGACCCCCTTAAAACCAAAACCGTTGCAGGCAATAATATCTTTAACAGTCATATATTACGTATTCATACTTTACTATCATATTAGATATTTATAAAACCCTTATGGAAGGATCACTAACCATAAACTTCATTTTAACCACTTAAACAGATTTCTAGGTCCCTGAATGACTAAGTTCCTTTACTAACAAGCAGTTAAACACATAAGTAAGCAATGAGGCTAAGCACAGAACTTTCTTTCATAGGTTATATGATATACATGTGAGTTATGCCTTGCCTACCCAATGCACTTACACGAGATGCTTAAACACAGGAAGTAGAGATTATGCAAGGAGCTTTCATTCATAGAATATGCACATTTAGTTTCATATGCGCGATGCATTATAAGAGTATGGCTACATATTGCTTGAAATTGCATTCAACTGTGCTTAGGAACCTTTTTCATTAGGCATTCATACAAATTTTCCTTTCTTTCTTTGAAAAAACACTTTACTAGCCTCGTAGGGCTCATGAAAACTCTTTTCTTAGAAATCTTGAGGCTCATAAAGCTCTTTTCTTAGCCTCTTTGGGGCTCTTACTCTTTAAAGTAATCTCTTTCATATTGGTCCTATAATAACCCTTAAAAGCTTTCTTTCTGAAATACTTAAGAAGGCAAAATGCCAATTGCTTTTCTTATTCATTAGGAAAATACCCTTGGCGTAAGATCATCGTTTATTAAAAGAAACATACATAACGATTTGATCACATAAGTGAGGAAGCTAAACTCTTAGAGGTACTTTGTAACTGCCATCCCGAGCCGGCCAAACTCAAGCGGTAACATACACCTATCTGGACATGGATCATACTATGTTGAGACATAACTTATATACTGAGACTTCAGGCGGGATTCAAACCACCATCCCTGAGTCATCTTAATATAGCTTATGTTATGGCATGCGGGATACTAAGCCATCATCCCTGGCTCTCAGACTTAAGCTTAAAGTTTCTAGAGTAGCTTCTCAACGTGCACATAAACATAAACATAATTACTTACACATATGCGTACTTATGCTTATTCATATATATGCTTATCTAGCACAATAGCCCATAACCCCACCATTGCTTTTGGTTCTTTCATTTTCAACTTGGAAACCCTTTTAAAATCATAATGAATTTGCTAACTCGCAATTCAAAACTTATTTGAAACTTAAAGTACTTTGGTAGCATATAACTCAAACTAAGTTTCGTAACAAAACTCCTTCAGTTGCCCTTTTTCACTTCGTTTCAACCCTTTTTGAACTCAAAGGAGGAGACATAAACAATCCAAAGTCTTAAAATATTTTCGAACTCACTTTTGGTTCGCTTTTAAATTTCATAAACCTATCGACTATTCAGTTGGGTTAGTTACTGATTAGTTCGACGATTTATGATCAATTTAGGCTACAAACATCTTACAAGCCAACAGGCAATTTATGAACGTTAGAAACATTCAAAATGGTGAAAACATGCTTTTAAGTTCGCAAATCATTCACATAGCATCATTTAACAATTTTAGGAGGGAAGGGTTTGACATATGGCACATTCATAACACTTCATAATCCAACTTAGCAGAATAAGCCACACATGGCCTCGCAATCCATACGATTGTGGTAAATCACAACCCAGGCTCCTTCCTCACATAACAACCGACCACAAGAAACCTCGAACCACTCATAGTTCTACCTCAAACCATCCAACTATCATCTCGATCTCAATTTCACAATCTAGCATTCAAATCCCTAGGTCATACTGAAAAGCGGTTTGTAAACTTACTAATGCATAACTTACCGAGCAAGCAGATATAATTTAGTAATGCGCTATAGCCAACAATTATACTTTACTATCATATTAGACATTCATAAAACCCTTATGGAAAGATCACTAATCATAAACTTTATTTTAACTACTCAAACATATTTCTAGATACCTGAATGACTAGGTTCCTTTACTAACAAGTAGTCAAACACATAAGCAACTAATGAGGCTAAGCACAGAACTTTCTTTCATAGGTTATGTGATATACATATGAGTTATGCCTTGCCTACCCAATGCACTTACACGAGATGCTTAAACACAGGAAGTAGAGATTATGCAAGGAGGTTTCTTTCATAGAACATGCACATTCAGTTTCAAATGCTCGATGCATTATAAGAGTATGGCTACATATTGCTTGAAATCGCATTCAACTATGCTTAGGAACCTTTTCATTTGGCATTCATAGAAATTTTCCTTTCTTTCTTTGAAAAAAAACACTTTACTTAGCCTCGTAGGACTCATGAAAACTCTTTTCTTAGAAATCTTGAGGATCATAAAGCTCTTTTCTTAGCCTCTTTGAGGCTCTTATTCTTTAAAATAATCTCTTTCGTATTGGTCCTATAATGACCTTTAAAAACTTTCTTTTTGAAATACTTAAAAAGGCGAAATGCCAACTGCTTTTTTTATTCATTAGGAAAATACCCTTGGTGTAAGATCATCGTTTATTAAAAGAAACATACATAACGATTTGATCACATAAGTGAGGAGGCTGAACTCTTAGAGGTACTTTGTTACTGCCATCCCGAGCTCGCCAAACTCAAGCGGCAACGTATGCCTATTCGGACAGGCATCATACTATGCTGAGATGTAACTTACATACTGCAACTTCAGGCGGGATTCAAACCACCATCCTTGAGTCATCTTAACATAGCTTATGTTATGCCAGGTGGGATGCCAAGCCACCATCCCTGGCTCTCAGACTTAAGCTTCAAGTTTCTAGAGTAGCTCCTCAACGTACACATAAACATAAACATAGTTACTTAGACATATGCATACTTATGCTTATTCATATATATATGCTTATCTAGCACAATAGCCCATAACCCTGCCATTGGTTATGGTTCTTTCATTTTCAACTTGGAAACTCTTTTAAAATCGTAATGAATTTGCCAACTCTCAATTCAAAACTCATTCAAAACTTAAAGTACTTAGCTAGTGCTCGTACCAAAAAGGAGCTATTTTTAAGGTACTTTTATACTTATTTTATGCTCGTTTTAATCGTATTTTTAAGGTTTTTATTTGATTTTATTTTGTTTTGCAGGTTTTGAATAATTTCGAAAAAATGCCGAAACACGCGAAGAAAATGGTGAAAAATGCCGGGAATTGAAAAATGGGTCGAATTGACTCGAACCGGCCCAAATGCTAGAAAAGAACAGGCCCAAATGTTAGAAAAGAACCGAACCGATCCAGTTTACCAGCCCCCGCCCTCACGTGCCTGGCGCGTGACACCAATATATACCCCCCTCACTTATCTTCTCTCTCCTCCTCCTCATTTCGGTTCCCAGAAGCAGAAGCCCAGAGAACCCGATCCCTGCTTCATCCTCGTCTCCCCTTTCTCTCTCTTCGATCTCCATCTCTCTCTCTCTCTCTCTTCGACGCACCATCACCACACCACCATCAAGCATCTTCAACCACGTAGCCCGCCAGCACACTACTTTCATCCACCATCCACGCACGCTGCGAATCGAAGGGTCGAGATTGAAGTTGGGCTCGGTATTTATAAGAGTAGCGACACCATTGAAGAGGAGTAGGTAATTTTTAGGATTTTAAGTTAGGTTTAATTTAGGTTTAGTTTCAGTTTTCGTTCGAGTCATTTGAAATTGCTTTAATTCGGTTTAGGGTTTCGATTTTTCAGTTGTTTTTAGCCTTCGAATTTCTTGTAATTATGCTAGAATTTTGAGTTTCCCAGTGGTAATTCACAATACTAGTTCGACTTTGCAAAAATTGAATGTAAGTTTGTCAAATTTCGTTCGAATCCCCCTCCCCTGTTTTTATGTTCGTGCAACCATCCATGGTGAATCCGCCATTTTTGAAGAATTTTGAAGCTCGTACATAACTGAGGTCTGGGTTCTGCTTCGGTTTGCTTTCAGTTCCTTAGCTCTTCTATTAATTTTACAAGTTATTGTTCATAGTTGAATGATAATGATTTCGATTTTGATTTAATGAGTTAGCATCATTTATAGTTGATTGATTGTGGTGATACAGTTGTGCTATGTTTAGTTGTTGGTGATAATGTTTATAGCTGGGTATTCGACTATGGAGATTGAGTTTTGAAAAGTTGATTGTTGGTGGTGAGGTGGTGATTGTGCCTGCATTGTTGATAGTCTTGCTCTATTTTTCTCCCCTTCTCCTCGTGATTTAGTGGGTTCAAATGGCTTGCGATTAATATTATAAATTGATGCTAAAATCGAATCTGGTAGCTTGATAGAGGGTGTTGGCTGAAGGTTGATTTTAGATTGCGGGTTTTAGCTTTAGTAAACTGATGTTGAATATGCAAACTCATTCATAAGGTTTTGTTTATTTGCCCAGGTCTTGTTCATTTTAGTTCGCGTAGGTTGCTTAAATGTTCAGCCAAGTGCATAGCCAAATGTTTAGTTAAATTAAGGCATTAGTTCACTTTGAAAACTTTAAATTAATCTAGTATAGATTAACTAGTTTACTCACCCTTCTTTGTGACCATAATCTTGACCACCGTCCCTGAGGATTCGACCCTCAAGTACTGCGACGTCAGTCGTACGCTTGCGGCTTTTATTTAAACTCTCAATTTTTCCCAACAGCTAGCATATAACTCAAACTAAGTTTTGTAATAAAACTCCTTTAATTGCCCTTTTCCACTTCGTTTCAATCCTTTTTGAACTCAAAGGAGGGGACATAAACAAACCAAAGCCTTAAAAAACATTTTCGAACTCACTTTTAGTTCACTTTTAAACTTAAACCTATCGACTATTCAGTTTGGTCAGTTACTAATTAGTTCGATGATTTAGGATCACTGTAGGCTACAAACATCTTACAAACCAACAGGCAATTGGTGAACCTTTAGAAACATTCAAAACGGTGAAAACATGCTTTTAACGACCCTTTTAAACATTACTAAGTTCGCAAATCATTCACATAGCATCATTTAACAATTTTAAGAGGGAAGGGTTTCACACATGGCATATTCATAACATTTCGCAATCTAACTTAGCAGAATAAGCCACACATGGCCTTGCCATCCACACGATTGCGGTAAATCACAACCCAAGCTCCCTTCTCACATAACGATCGACCACAGGAAACCTCGAACCACTCATAGTTCTACCTCAAACCATCCAACCACCATCTTGATCTCAATTTCACAATCTATCATTCTAACCCCTAGGTCATACTGAAAAGCGGTATGTAAACTTACCATGCATAATTTACCAAGCAAGCAGATATAATTCAGCAATGCACTACAGCCAACAGCTATAACCATATATACATAAATATATATATCCATATCGCATTAACTTGAAACGAACGCTTAGCAAGCTGAACTAAACTCACAGGGCATGAAACTCGATTACATTCATGTATTACAATGAAGGGGTAAACATGCTCATTTCAACATTCATAACTTATTTCCAAAGCTACAAGCATGATTTAACTAAATAAGCAGACATCGATTCAAGGTGTTCATTTATTATTTCGAAGTCACTATTCAGGTACAAATTAACTAATCGCACAAGTATCGATTCTACGAATTCACATTTCATTTCAAAGCTATTATTCGAGCATGAATTAGCTAAGTTTACATTTATCGATTCTAAACATTCTCATTTCATTTCGAAGCTATTATTTGAGCATGAATTAACTAAGGATACATATGTCGATTCTAAACATTTGCATTTCATTTCGAAACTATTAATCGAGCATGAATTCACTAAGTGTACATGAATTGATTCTAAGCATTCACATTTCATCTCAAAGCTATTATTCGAGCATAAACTAACTTAATTAAACAAACATCGATTCGAATGCCAACATGTTAATTTGAAACTACTTTTTAAGCATGAATTACCTAAGTAAGCAAACATATTCTGATCTATGCACAATTTATTTCTAAGCATCTTTAGGCATCCTAACATGCATAATCTGAACTGAAATTAATTCGAACACAGGGCGTGCTTAACAAGGTCACAGCAAGTAACTTCTGAACTTAACATGCAGCCTATTCATGCATAATTAAATACGAATTCAATCAAACAAAACATTCCCCTTTCCCTTTTCTTACTTCCAACGAACATAGCTAATCCAAACAAACATGCAACATCAATCAGAGTTCAAACATTTTCGAAACTACTATTACTTAGGAGGCGAGAAACACCCACCTTGGTTCTAGGTTGGAGACTCATTTAAAGGGTTTTGGACTCGCATTTAGGTGCTCGAAACTCCAACTTTCGACTCTTTGCTCCCTGACCACACGAACGGACCCTGAACCACACCTAAACCGATGCAATTCGAACGCTAAATTCAACCCAAACGCCCACTCACTGACTAGAACTTGTGGTGGGTGCTTGAGGTCGTGAATTACTCCCAGTTTATAGAGGATTCGAAGAAACTAGAAGCTAGGCTGTACAGCCAAGCTTTGGGTCGCGTCTGGGCTGTCGAATTGCAGCCCAATTCAGCCGAAATCGTGGCGGGTTGTTTTCGATTTTGCCCAGATTTCACATCAAAAGGTTGGTTTGATGGTGGCAATGCAAAATCTGGGGGATTTTCGAGCTGGGTTGAGCGAAAATTAGGGGTTTTCGGAGCTTGGTGGTCACACATGGTGGTAGAGGAGGAAGAAGAAGATACAAGGTGTAGAGAGAGACAGGGGGTCGGGGTTTCGCGTAGGACGGAAGAAGAAAGGGGGTCGGGCGCCCTTTTTTACAAAAATGCCCATCCTGTTTTTCTTTTGTTCTAAGTTGTTCAATAAATAGCACAGCTAGTCCGATTTCGTACTTCATACTCTACACCCAAATCGACAATACAATCCCTCATCGATTATTTGTTCCCAAATACATCAGGGTTCAATTTAATAACTAACGGAACAAATTTTAAGGTTGACAACTTAATCGTATTCGGGAAACGACTAAATTAAACCTTCGGCACAATTGAACACGAATTAATTCCAAAACTAATAATAATAATAATAATAATAATAATAATAATAATAATAATAATAATAATAATAATTCTCTTTTTAATAAAATTATCACTTAAGCAAGCTCATCGATAATAATTGAACTCGTATAGTTAATAAAAATATGATTTTACGATGCAAAAAGGCCATACGACCAGCTTAACGTAAATTAGGGAATGCGGGCGTTACATATACACACACATATACACACATATATACACACACACACATGTACATCTACATATGTGTATACACACACACACACACACACATATCTCTGTGTCTGTGCGCGCACGGGGATGTGTGTGTATATATATGTGTGTGTGTGTGTGTATGTGTGTGTGTGTGTGTATGTATGTATGTATATATATATATAAACACACACACACGCACACACGTATATTCACATACATTTGTGTACGAACATGTGTGCGTGTGTGTCTGTGTGTGCGTATGTGTCTATATATATATATATATATATATATATATATATATATATATATATATATATATATATATATATATATATATATATATATATATATATATATACACATATATATATTATATATATATATATATATATATATATATATATATATATATATATATATATATGTGTATATATTTTATATATATATATATATATATATATATATATATATATATATATATATATATACACTAGTGTACATCCCGTGCTTCTTGTAAGCATGTGTAATGCTGTATTTTATATTTTGATTATTAGCTAATTAGGTTTTATTTACATGAATATACATCAATATTTGAGATGTAATTATGGATTATGAATTATATATCTATTGAAATGGTTTATTATTTTTTCTATGGTTATTTTGTGGTTGTACATTTTTAATGCCTTTTAGCGCTTAAGTGTTTTGAATTTGTTATTTTATACACTTGTATGCTTTGAGTTATATAATTTAGTTAGATTTTCGCTGTCCAATTTCTTATTTCTAAAGGATTTATTGTGAATAATTTTTTTATATAAAACATTTTATTGTTATTATTTTTATTTTTTCTGGTGTTATTATTGTTGTTGTCATCTATTTAGTAAGACATATAGGTATTTAAAATCTCATTTGTTAATGTTAAGAATTTGCAGCATCATAGAAATTAGCAACATTCAAACGTATTAAAGTTAA
>JAKOGI010000067.1:620000-827500 GCA_029747015.1 Carnegiea gigantea
GATACAATAAAGGAATACAAGTTCTAAAATTGTAGAACTTTTGCTAACATGGCATGTCAGAGTTTTAGTGACTGGGAATGCTCTTAATGAATGTCCAAGTCAACAAGCGTCTAGGGTCTGCAATCTAAAATTTTTTTGGACCTGTTTTTTTAAGGTGTCCACTCTCCACTCATAATATTTTTAAAACCTTCAAATAAATTAATTAGACATTTGTTTTGGAATAGAGGAGTTGATGGACACCATTGACTGGTCACAAATATGCCCCAACTAACAGCAGCAGTCAATATTATGGGATTATAACCATAAAGACAAAAATATAATAAAAAGGTGGGTTCATATCAGCAACCAAGTACTTGGGAGCCAAATAAACAATTATTGGAACTTAAAAACACACGAAAACCAAGGCGAAAATGGGCAATTACAAAGGCATAAGCAATGTTGTGATCTCGGCCAAGAGATCGGAAATTAACATCAGAAAAAAGGGCCAACAATAGTATTGTTACACTAAACAAAATTGCAACCGGTTGGAGGGTGAGAAAAAGGAAGAAGTTTTACGCAAAACAAAGGGAGAGAAAATTTGAGTCGTTCGCAGCCTCTCAGGACTCAGCTTGGGAAATAGCTGTTGTATTTAGGAGTACTTACCCACAAGAGTGGGGGTGAATTGTGGTGTTCGATTTTCGCGTACTTACTGGCAAACACCCTCTTAATTGCAGAGGTTGTTCTCGAATTACAAACAACCTTCTAACTTGTTTGCACCAGATGTTTTCAATTTGCTCAAAGGCGAAAATCAACAAGATAAATGCGGAAATAAAGCACACACAATTTTTCCGTGGAAAACACCTCTAGCCTAACTGAGGTGTGAAAAACCACGACCTACCTCGTGTAGAATTTAACCACTTTCACTAACGGGCTTCACACGTTACAAATGTAACACACCTTGTTACAACTTGCAACCACGTAACCTTCTTCTCTAAGAAGGGTTACACCACGTCCAAATCTCACCAGATTGGACACGTCCAAAGTCCACACGACTGAGGACCACTCACTCACTCTTCTGATCCAAGATCAGGGTTACAAAACACCTTACGGGGGTGCTTCTGATTTAAGCAGATGTAAGGTACAATGAGGTCCTAGTATGCCAATATCTTGAAAGCTCAGCTTAAACACAACTTGTCTCGGTTTTTCTTTTCTCAAGAGTAGCTCGAAAAATTCTTCTCACTAGAAAAACCACTTTTGCAATTTTCCCTTTTTGCGTATGTTGTGTATGTTTCTCGTTTTTTTCTCTCTTTTTTTTTGAATGGGAGTGAAATGTTGAGTTTTTAAACAAAAAATCCAACGGTCAAAAACAAAGAGAAGTGATAAAATCAGTTATGTTTAGCAAAGAAAGATTTTTGCTTAGCACAAAGAATTCCAACGGCTAAAAGATCAATGAGGATAGAGTTTTTCCAATATTGTAGGGATTTGATTTTTGGAAGATAAAAGTCTATCTTTTCCCCTTTAAAAATAGCCGTGAGATACATGGGAAAGAATCTCAGCTTTGAATTTTGAATTAATCACTTCCCAAAGGATAAGAAAGAAATATTTTCGGTTTTGGTAAATATTTTCCAAAATCAGTTTTGCAAATCTCCCAAGGGATTTTCATATCAAAAAGATTTTCTACAGCTTAAATTGCTGTCTTGGAATTTTATCAAAATATATTAGAGCTTTTGGCCAACCAAAATAAGTTTTCCAAAGTGACCGGGTTTGGCCGTTGCAGTTCAGAAACACCCTAGGTACCCTATTTACAGGGTTGTTCAAACTTGGTGTTCAACCGATTCAAGAGTGGTTAGTTAGAGACTTTTCAAGATTGGCATATTAACAAGAGTCTAAAAAATAAAACCTAAATTACCCAAGACATCTTGTTGTAAATCCAGTCATCTTGTTCAAGATGAATACGCTGCCCCAACCACCTAGACCAACCTATTTGCTGGATTGTCCTTGAAACACCTAGCCTGTTTGCCAGGTTGTTCTTGTATTGCTTGAGTTCAGAAACTGATCTTAACACACAATCAACTCATCGAGGTGGTGTTCTTGACTTGAGCGTGAGTCGTCAAGGTATGAGACCTGTTCTTAAGACTTGTTCTCAACATTCAGCAAACAAGTTAAGACGCATATTGAAAATAACAGTGTATGCCTGTTTGGAGAACTTTGTTTGGAGCAACATTACTTAAGAGCATTTTACACTTGGGTTTGTTGTTATCAAAACTGAATATACTAATTCAACAATTTCCCCCTTTTTGATGATGACAAACCAAGTGTCCATATTGACCAAAAAAAAAAATTTAATGCTGATAGGGATCCACGTAGGTACAAGGAGTTAGTCAGGGTCAGGTTCATTCGTCACACTTTGTCAATAGATTACACTATTCTTCCCCCTTTTGACATCATTAAAAAAAACAAGAACAACAGGACGGTTGCAAGAAAAGCATATAAAGCATTGCAAATAGATATTTCATTGCAA
Source organism: Carnegiea gigantea (assembly GCA_029747015.1). Taxonomy (NCBI): domain Eukaryota; kingdom Viridiplantae; phylum Streptophyta; class Magnoliopsida; order Caryophyllales; family Cactaceae; genus Carnegiea; species Carnegiea gigantea. Next base: position 622,501 of record JAKOGI010000067.1, read on the forward strand.
AAAAAATAGTACAATGCCAAACCAACAAAAAAAGATATTGACAATCAGGGAGCAAGGGCTGATTTCGTTTGCAGAGGAGGAATGCTGGGGGCAAGGGTGGAGAGAAGGGCAAGCAAATCTTCATGGCGTTTGGCAGAGAGGGCTTGTTCCTCAGCAAGAGCAGCCTTGACGGCGGAGAGCTCATCCTTGAGGCGAGCATTGTCCTCAAGAACAGCCTCAACCTTGATGGAAGGTTGCCCAGAAACAGGTGGTCGAGGTGGTCGACGACCCTGTTTGGAGACTGACCCTTCGCCAATCTCATAGCCACATCCTAGCAGGGTGTCAATCCCAATCTCATCAATGATTTGGGCCGCCACTCTCCGTGTGAGCAATATCCCAAAGTGCTCAAACACCCTTGTTAGCAGAAACCCATAGCCAAGATCATGTGCCCGGGTGGTGTTCGCAATTTGCCCTATGTGGCGAATCATAATTGCAGGGAGGTTGATTGGTTCCTCTCGATCCAGTAGGTCCATCAGACATTGATCGAGGGCATCTGCTGAGTTTCGCCCTTGACCTCGCGGAATTATGTTCTTGATGGTGAACATAAACAGTAGTTGGTGCAGGGAGGTCATTTCACCCTTCTTAACCGAGAGGGGTGTTCTCAGGCCCTGTTTCTGACTGAGGCGTTGGGACACCTCAAAGAACCTGGATGTTGCCAGGGAAGTTTTGTCTTCCCTCACATACACAGCAAAGTCTTGTGAGGGTACACCCAATATTTTCCCAAGTGTGGGCGCATCAACCTTAATGCCTTGCCCATTTACCAAACTTGTCACCACCCCTTTGGTGACACTGCAGTTGGTGTAAAACTCAGCCAACTCAGGCACAGAACACCCCAACTGGATGTTTGCAAACAAGTCGAGCCAGCCTTCGGCTCACAACTTGCTCAGGAACACCCCCAGACCATGTTCCTCAAAAAAACGTATATTCACTACCTTCCCCCTGACGACATTGCGCTTAAGCAATTGTGCATGTTTGTCAGACAAAGGAGAGGGAGTGGACTTCTTTGGGCATTTGGGAGGAGGAACAGAGGTGGTAGCGTCTGGTAGGGGAGCTGTTCTGGGCTTTCTTTTGAGGGGTGAGGTTGCAGGAGAGGGCTTCATAGCAGGTTTAGAGATGGATTTTGGAGGAGCTTGATTTTCAGAAGACTCGGAGAACACCGGTGTTCCCTGTTTGAAAGAGATGTTCTCAGAGTCAGAACTCGAGAACTCTTCGGTAGAAGAAGAGGAAATCTCCTCGATAATTGGAGCAGAGGGTTTGGAGATACGGGGAGCGAATTGAAAAGCAATTCTGGCAGATTTGCGAGAAGGCTTAGAGGATTTAGGAGAAGAGGGAGTTTGAGAGGGCTGAGACCTTGGTTGTGGCCTTGTTCTTGGCGTTCTGCTGCGCCTGGCCACTATTTTTTCCCTTTTCCTTTTCTCTCCGGTTTGAGCAACCGGAGTAGTGAGTTCAGCCTCAGGGAGAGAATCCTCCTCCTGACTCTCCTCTGATGTCTCATACGAATTCCCTCGGAAATCGACATTCAGATCCTCCACAAACGCGGCGTCAAAAGAGTCTTTCCCTGTTTCTGACACTGTTTCAGGAAACAGCCCAAAAGAACAGGGTTCGAAATTATCACTAAACCCTTCAGGGGTTTCCAAGATTTTGTCTTGAGGTCTCGATGGTGCACCCTAAGACTCTACTTTAAGGGGACATGCAATTGACCCCACAAGAAACACCAATTTCCTTCCACAATTAAAGGGAATATCGTCCATCCCTATCCCTACTGATTTTAGGGACAAGCTTTTCAGAAATCTGAAAGGCTTGTACAGGATTGGGCACGGGGGAGCAGGGATTGAGGACGCACAAACCAGGGCTTTTGAGTTGGAGGTGTGGTTGGAAGCCATTGTTGCAGAGGAGAGAGATTAGGGTTTTAGGCTGTTTGCGGGTTTGTTTCTGAAAAGAAGAACTGAGAACAGGGCATTTAAAGCGAGAGAGAGGGCACCCCAAAATCTTTTAAAGATCTCTTGATTTGCAACGGGTGAGAACATTAAAAGCGTGTGCCTTGGGAAGGAGGGAGGTTTAAAGAGAACACATTCCCATACGCATTGAACAACCAAGGGACGTACCTGTTCTTTCCGCTCGATCAAGATACCTGCCTGTTCTTTGCCGTTTGATTTTGACTCATTTGAACTGGGGGTGGCAGAGTTGCTCCAGTGACCCTTAGTACATCCCCTTATGCTGCACTCTTTTTAAAAACACGCAATTCGAGGGTATGCACTCATTGTACATAAATCACATCAGTTGCTAATGAGATTTGCAAACAAGGGGAGAGAACAAGGTGTAGAGGTTGTTTTTACCAAACCTAGTTCATGTCTTGGAAACAAGTATCTCAGGGTGTTCTTACCAACCCTAGTTTCAGTATATTTCTTTCAAATTGATCTCTAGCTAGTGCCTTAGTGAATATATCAGCAATTTGATTTTCCGTTGTGCAAAAATTCATAGAAATTAAACCCTTTTCAACATTATCTCTCAAGAAATGATGTCGAATGTCAATATGCTTTGTTCTTTTATGTTGACATGGATTTTTGGCAATGTTAATTGCACTTGTGTTATCACAAAAAATAGGAATGCATCCAGTGTCAACACAAAAGTCCTTAAGCTGTTGCCTTATCCACAACAGTTGAGCACAACATGAAGCTGTTGCAACATATTCAGCTTCTGCTGTGGACATGGCAACTGAATGTTGCTTCTTGGTAGCCCAAGATACCAAACAAGGTCCAAGAAAGTGAGCCATACCTGAGGTACTCTTTCTATCAACTAGGAATCCAGCATAGTCAGCGTCAGCATATCCAACAAGATCAAAATTGCAACCTCCAGGATACCATAAAGCTAAATTGGGTGTATGTTTCAAATATCTTAGTATCCGTTTAACAGCTTTAAGATGAGTCTCTTTAGGCAAGACTGAAAACGGGCACATAAACCGACACTGAAAACAATGTCGGGCCTACTAGCGGTAAGGTATAAGAGTGACCCTATCATGCCCCTATAGAGTTTCTCCTCAACTGAGGGACTCCCATCATCCATTACCAACTTAGTAGAAGGAGAAATGGGAGTATCAATGGGCTTGGCCGACTCCATCCCAAAACGCTTAAGTAGTTCCTTAATATACTTTTGTTGATGGATCATGGTGCCGTTTGGAGTTTGCTTGATTTGTAAGCCTAAGAAAAAGTTAAGCTCACCCATCATGCTCATCTCAAACTCACTCCTCATCATATTTGAAAATTCATTGCATAAATCATGATGAGTTGCACCAAATATAATGTCATCAACATATATTTGGACAATCAATAAATGTTCCCCCTTAGATTTTAGAAACAAGGTATTGTCTACCTTGCCTCTTCTAAAATTATTTTCAAGTAAAAAACTTGACAAACGTTCATACCAAGCTCTAGGAGCTTGTTTTAAACCATAAAGAGCTTTGTCTAGTTTGAAAACATGGTTAGGAAATTCACTGTTTTCAAAACCAAGGGGTTGTTTGACATACACCTCTTCTTTAAGGTATCCGTTTAGGAATGCACTTTTCACGTCCATTTGATATAGCTTGATTTCCATATGAGCTGCAAAGGCTATTAGGATTCGAATAGCCTCAATTCTAGCAACTGGTGCAAAGGTTTCTTCATAATCGATCCCTTCTTCTTGGTTATACCCTTGAACAACCAGCCGTGCCTTGTTCCTAGTGACTGTTCCTGACTCATCCAGTTTGTTTCGGAACACCCACTTAGTTCCAATGATTGTTCTCTCTGCAGGTTTAGGTACCAGGTGCCATACTCTGTTTCTTTCAAATTGATGGAGCTCTTCTTGCATTGCCGTGACCCAATCTGAATCTGCAAGAGCTTCATTCACATTCTTTAGCTCAATGTTAGAGAGAAAAGCATAGAAAGCACAGAAATTCTTAAGCTTAGACCTAGTTTGCACTCCACTGTTAATATCAGACAGAATTTGATCAAGGGGGTGTGAACTATGGTGCTTCCATGGTCGTGGAGTAAGTGGATCCACAGACACATGCTCTACTCTAGCCGGAATATTTGGAGAATTAGGCTCACGAACACCTCCTGAGCCTGTTTCTGCACCTGTTTGTAAGCCTGTTCCTGAAGAACATGGTCCCGAACAGGGTTCAACGGTGTTTCCCCCTGTTTGGTGTTCACCTTGCCTGCCGTTTTGAGGAACAACTTCTAGGCCTGTTATCTCTATGGTGTTCTTACCTTGTCTCTCATGGAGCAACACTTCTTTTCGAACAAGACCTAATTCAAATTCTTCCTCCTGTGCATTATTCTCACTCAACGAGTTAGATTCGTCAAAAAGCACATGCACACTTTCCTCAACGCACAAGGTTCTTTTGTTAAAAACTTTGTATGCCTTGCTGTGAGAGGAATAACCGAGAAATATTGCCTCATCACTCTTGGGATCAAACTTTCCTAAAGCATCCTTCCCATTATTATGCACAAAACACCTACAACCGAATATTCTTAAATGCATAATGTTGGGCTTTCTACCTTTGAAGAGTTCGTAGGGAGTTTTGTTCAAAATAGGTCTAATCATACATCTATTCATAATGTAACATGATGTGTTCAAAGCTTCTGCCCAAAAGTTCCTAGGAGACCACTAGCAATAAGCATTGTCCTAGTCATGTCTTCTAGGGTGCGGTTTTTGCGCTCAACCACCCCATTCTGTTGGGGTGTTCTTGGGGCCGAGAAGTTATGATCAACACCATGCGTATTACAAAATTCTGTAAAACTTGTATTTTCAAATTCAGTACCATGATCAGACCTCAAGCTAACCAATGAGTGTCCTACTCTCTTTTCAACCTTTTTGAGAAAGGCAGTAAAATTCTCAAAAGTTTCATCCTTGGAGGCCAAGAACAGGGTCCAAGTAAATCGAGAGTAATCATCCACTATGACAAGCACATACCTCTTCCCACCTCTACTTGTTATCCTCATAGGACCACATAGATCAATGTGTAGTAATTCAAGAGGTCGGGTAGTGCTAACACACCTTTTTGATTTGAAAGACAATCTGACTTGTTTTCCTTTTGCACAAGCTCCACAAACCTTGTCATCATTGAATTTGATGGAAGGTAGTCTAACAACTAGGTCTTTGGAAACAAGTTTGTTCAAAAGAGTGAGACTTGCATGACCTAGTCTCTTGTGCCAGAGCATTATATCATCATTTAAAGCGCTCAAACAAGTCAGGTTGTTTTGGGGAAGTGTGGAAATACATACTTTGTAAACATTTTTGTGACGCTTCCCCTTCAATACAACGTCTCCTGTGTTGTCATTGACAACCAAGCAATGTGTTTGTGAGAACACCACTAGATTGTTCTTGTCACACAGTTGGGACACACTTAGTAAATTATGCTTTAAACCATCAACTAAGTGCACATTATCAATTGAGTGGGAGAGAGTTTTACCAATGCTACCTATACCGACAATTGTCCCAGACTTGCCGTTTCCAAAAGCCACGCTCCCACCGGTTGAAGCTGTAAGTGAGAGAAAGTTTGATTTTTCTCTGGTCATATGCCGCGAACACCCACTATCAATATACCACAGCTGCCTGTTTTCAAGGTTATTTTCTGAGCTATTTACCAGGGTGTTTCTTACCCTGTTTGCTGGGTTGTTTGCGGGGTTGTTCTCTCTCACTTCAGCCTGCAAAACAAATCAAGGGTTAGTTTTGGGAACCCAGATCCACTTGGGTCCCATTCTTTTAGACAAATAAAGCTCATCTTTCCTAATCCAGATTTGTTTCACATACCTTTCATTCTTTTCAATGGCATACCTTCTTGAAGGACATGAATATTGATAGTGACCAGTTTTACCACAATGAAAGCAAACAATGTTTTCAGGTAATCCCACATACTTTCTATGGATTGGGTAAATGGTTCGTTTAGGCTTATATCCAAGTCCCTTTTTGTTTCGACTGTGGTGAGTGTTTAACCAATTCAATGCTCTTGAGGACTTGTTCCAACGCTTGGTTGTGACAAGCTTGGTTTCCAGGTTTTCTATATTAGTATGCAAGCTCTTGTTCTCTTCGAGCAAAGACTCAACCATTCCTTCCACCTCAAGGAGTTTTTCCTCCACTCGAGAATAATCTCCCTCTTTTATAAAGAGGTTTTCCTTGAGCATGTTAATATTTTCATATAAGCCCAGTTTTTCATTTTTAAGGGTTTCATTTTCAAGTTCTAGGTCTCGGACATCTCGTTTCAATTCAGCACAAGTATCCATCAAGGTATACAAAAGTTCTTCGAGAGTTGCTTTATTGAGACCACGTACCTTGTTCTTGAGATCAGTCAAGTTATTTGTGGATTCATCATCTGAGTCTGAGTCACTTTGTGCCATGAGAGCTACAGCATCTCCTTCACTTTCAGATTCACCTTCATCCTCAGAAGAGTCTCCCCAGGCAGCAAGCATAGCCTTCGAGAATCTTTTGCCTGAGGTGTTCACAGGTTGTTTTCGAACCTGTTTTCTGGGTTGTTCGAACTCCTGCTCTTCTCGAAGCAGAGGGCAGTTTTTCACAAGGTGATCTGGTTTGCCACATTTAAAACACCCTGTGAACTGTTCTCGGGGGGTGTTTCTGGATTTACTGAAGTCCTTTCTTTTGCTGTTTTCTTTGACCTTTTTGAAGAATTTCTTGAACTTTCGTGTCATTAAGGCCATCTCTTCATCCTCAAGGTCAGAGTTATCATCCTCTTGTGCTTTCAAGGCAAGTCCACGATCCTTCTTCTGCTTCTCCTTTTGTTGTGAGTTCTTTCTGAGTTCATAGGTTTGAAGATTGCCAATCAACTCGTCGAGGGTGATCTTGTTCATGTCTTTAGCTTCTTGGATGGCTGTCACCTTCGCTTCCCAAGACCGAGGCAAAATCCTTAGAATCTTCCTCACCAGCTCTTCTGTGGTGAAGGATTTTCCCAGGGATTTTAGCTCGTTTGTTATGTGGGTGAAGCGTGTGTACATATCCATCACGTTCTCACGATCACCCATATCAAACAACTCATATTGCCTCATGAGTAGCTCAATACGTGACTGTTTGACTTGACTTGTTCCTTCATGAGCTACTTGGAGGGCATTCCATATCTCCTGGGCTGACTCACACTCCGAGATACGTGTATATTCATCTGGACCTAGGCCAAAATATAATAGCTTCTTGGCCTTGGCATTCTTTTCCATTTTCTTATAGTCTTCAGCATCAAACTTTATGGGTTCCTTAGGAACCTTCTTACCATCTTCAAGCACCTTGGTGGGAACAAGGGGCCCGTTCTTGATGAGCATCCATAACTCATAATCTTCTGCCTGAATATAGTTCTCCATCCTATTCTTCCACCAACTATAATGTTGGCCGTTGAAATAGGGTGGCCGAGTAATGGATTGCCCTTCAAGAATTCCTTGTAGTGTACTCATCTTCAGAATCTCTCAAGGTGTTAGCCCTTTTGTGAGAGAACCTGCTCTGATACCACTTGTTGTATTTAGGAGTACTTACCCACAAGAGGGGGGGTGAATTGTGGTGTTCGATTTTCGCGTACTTACTAGCAAACACCCTCTTGATTGCAGAGGTTGTTCTTGAATTACAAACAACCTTCTGACTTGTTTGCACCAGATGTTTTCAATTTGCTCAAAGGTGAAAATCAACAAGATAAATGCGGAAATAAAGCACATACAATTTTTCCGTGGAAAACACCTCTAGCCTAACTGAAGTGTGAAAAACCACGACCTACCTCGTGTAGGATTTAACCATTTTTACTAACGGGCTGAACACGTTACAAAAGTAACACACCTTGTTACAACTTACAACCACGTAACCTTCTTTTCTAAGAAAGGTTACACCACGTCCAAATCTCACCAGATTGGACACGTCCAAAGTCCACACGACTGAGGACCACTCACTCACTCTTCTGATCCAAGATCAGGGTTACAAAACACCTTACGGGGGTGCTTCTGATTTAAGCAGATGTAAGGTACAATGAGGACGTAGTATGCCAATATCTTGAAAGCTTAGCTTAAACACAACTTGTTTCGATTTTTCTTTTCTCAAGAGTAGCTCGAAAAATTCTTCTCACTAGAAAAACCACTTTTGTAATTTTTCCCTTTTTGCGTATGTTGTGTATGTTTCTCGTTTTTTCCTCTTTTTTTTTTTTGGCACGGGAGTGAAATGTTGAGATTTTAAATAAAAAATCCAACAGTCAAAAACAAGGAGAAGTGATAAAATCAGCTATGTTTAGCAAAGAAAGATTTTTGCTTAGCACAAAGAATTCCAACGGCTAAAAGATCAATGAGGATAGAGTTTTCCAATATTGTAGGGATTTGATTTTTGGAAGATAAAAGTCTATCTTTTCCCCTTTAAAAATAGCCGTGAGATACATGGGAAAGAATCTCAGCTTTGAATTTTGAATTAATCACTTCCCAAAGGATAAGAAAGAAATATTTTCGGTTTTGGTAAATATTTTCCAAAATCAGTTTTGCAAATCTCCCAAGGGATTTTCATATCAAAAAGATTTTCCGCAGCTTAAATTGCTGTCTTGGAATTTTATCAAAATACATTAGAGCTTTTGGCCAACCAAAATAAGTTTTCCAAAGTAACCGGGTTTGGCCGTTGCAGTTCAGAAACACCCTAGGTACCCTGTTTACAGGGTTGTTCAAACTTGGTGTTCTGAAGCAAATAGCGCAACCGATTCAAGAGTGGTTAGTTAGAGACTTTTCAAGATTGGCATATTAACAAGAGTCTAAAAAATAAAACCTAAATTACCCAAGACATCTTGTTGTAGATCCAGTCATCTTGTTCAAGATGAATACGCTGCCCCAACCACCTAGACCAACCTGTTTGCTGAATTGTCCTTGAAACACCTAGCCTATTTGCCAGGTTGTTCTTATATTGCTTGAGTTCAGAAACTGATCTTAACACACAATCAACTCATCGAGGTGGTGTTCTTGACTTGAGCGTGAGTCGTCAAGGTATGAGACCTGTTCTTAAGACTTGTTCTCAACATTCAGCAAACAAGTTAAGACGCATATTGAAAATAACAGTGTATGCCTTTGTTTGGAGTTTAAGAGCATTTTACACTGGAGAACTTTGTTTGGAGCAACATTACTTAAGAGCATTTTACACTTGGGTTTGTTGTCATCAAAACTGAATATACTAATTCAACAATAGCGTTTGCTGGGTGCAATATATGATGTAAGTGTTTGTTAGCTCCGTTCAACTATACATATTGGGTTGTACGCCCACATGTACTGGTTAGGTGTGCCCATCTTTTGCCGTAAATGTCATTGCAGTAAAAAAAAAAATTAATCGATGGACGGACAGATGGCGGGTGATCGGGCAAGATGTTGTACATAGTTGTACAGTTGTTTTATGTTAATCCATGGAGTAACAAACTTTTTGCTCTAATTATACCATTTCTCTACAAAAAAACAATCATTTGTACCTAGCCACTGCCAATAAACTTTCATTTCGATCATCCCCCTTCTTTTTCTGCAACTTCTCTCCCTCTTCCCTCCCAAATCTATCCCTCATTTCTCAGTGCCTCATTTCACCGACGATTCTCTAGATTTCTTCCACTGAGACATTGATTGGACTGTGATTGGTCAAAAGATTTTTTCCACTGAGACATTGATTGGACTGTGATTGGTCAAAAATCCTCATCATCATCGTCTTCAAGGTGCATTGTTTTGTTTTCTCCCTCCTTGAATTATAACTTTCACTATTGTGTCTGATTTTTTCTCTAGTTTCAATTCGCTTTGATGTCTGAAGTTTAGGAATTTATGTTCGATTGTTGGAATAATTGTCTGGTTTCTCAACTTCTAAGATTTGCTAATTTGCACATACACAGAGAGGACGGAGGCTATCATAGCAAAGTTAATAGAGCACTGCGGCGAAGAGACAGTGCTTCAACGAGCTATTGATGATTTTTTTTTGGTTTTGTTTTTAGTGGTGAATATTTTTCGACAGGTTTCAATTATTTAGTAATTTTTTTAGTTGTTTTGTTTTGGTGAATCTTTAAATATTAGTGATGAATATTTTTTTGCTTTAATGAAAATGACGAGATCCACGGAAGTTATGCAACTCTCTTGGTCATCCTAATTTCTAATTGAAATTGAGTGGTTGTGTTTGTTTTATTAGCTTTTCATAAATTAAATGAGTTTCTTGATGACTTTTTAAATTTCAGTAATGAATATTTTATTTGTTTTGATAAATTTTAAGATTTCAGTGATGAGTACATTTTTTGCTTTGATGGATTTTAAAATTTAGTGATGTCTATACATTTTTTAATGATTTTGATATATTTGGACTATTTCATGTTGAATACTTATTTTGATGAAAATACATTAATTTTAGTGATAAATATGCTAATTGTTCCTAATGTCATTGATGAATTTAAGCAGACTACTAAGCAATAAAAAGTCAGTTCAGTTTCTAGTAGATTGACAGAAACATACAGTTGAGAAGAATGACAAACATTTGTAGAAAGAAGATGCACATTAACAAGCACAAATATATTTTTGAAAATTTATTACTATTTTTGTAGAATTCGCCATTTCTTTGTAAGATCTGTAATTTTGTTACAAATTTATATGTAAAATATTAACGTACCACATTCTATGTGCGTATATTTTTTAAGTGAATAAATAAATATTTATACTCATTTTTATTTACAACAATTGGTGAAAAGATTCTACATCTATATAGTTTTTACATGAATAAATAAATACTTACATTCATTTTTGTTTAAAAAATAAGTGAAATATCTGTCTAAGTGAAAATATTCATCACACATGTAATAAATCCATCACTATTGATCATTTGTGTGAAGTGTAAAGTGAACTTAAAGAAAAGGTGATGTTGTAACCGAAGCATAAATAAGCACATACGTTCATCAATAATGTTGTACAAATAATCAGTAACGCAAAACTTCATTAGCTTATTATAAAACTCATCATTTAAAAAAAAAACTCATTAGATAGTACAAAAGTTCATCATTTTAGAAAATTTCATCAGTAAGTTAAAAAACTTTATCATTCATCGACCAGGGATGCGAATGGGCACACATGAGCATCCTCGCAAATTATCCTTGACATGCCCAACATGTTATTGTACGGAGTACAATGCAATTTGCGCACAGTTGTACCCCCAGATGTTTAGTGATCGAAGTTTGTCGTAAATAAAATTACTCAAACAAAAAATCTAAAAGCTGAATTTTTATTCGTACGGAGTTGATCAAACCTTTATTATTTCTTTCTTTTTCTCTTTTATTATTCAAATTAGGTTTCCTTTCCTTTGTTGTATTTTTTTATATAAATGTTTTCTCATTTTCAAAGTTTTGTGCTGTATCGTTGTTTCTTTCTTTGTTCAAGTACGTGTGTTCTTTACGTTTTTTGAGTAGATAGATATAACTTTTTTTGGATGTTCATAATGACTCAAAAAGGCAAAGGTTGAGTGATATCACTATATTTAATTTAACAAATCAATAATGACCTTTTACACACATTTTAAATAATCTGTAAATTATAAGCATATTATGTTGGATTTGTGAGCAAATGAGCTTATAATTATATATATATATATATATATATATATATATATATATACACACACACACACACACACACACATACATACATACATATACGTATACATATACGTATACATATACACACGCACAAATATTCTCATAAATCAAAGTATAACTTTCGTACTCTTTTCAAACATTGTCATTTGTAAAAGGCAATTTAGGAGAATACGCTTTTTGAACAAATATTTTTGAACAGATATTTTAGTATTCGTTTTTATTTTTGGGTCTTTTAGGCTATGTCTACCGGAGTTTAACTGTTGTTCTCTTACCTCTCACATCACATATCTTCTATATTCATAGGACACGAACTCCAAATCTTGCTTGATATTCATTTTTATGATGATCATACCTATGATTTATGATCATAGGTGATAAATTAATAAGCATAGAGTTTTATTTTTGCAAGCATACACTTTTTATTTTTGAGTATATAATGATCATTTTATGAGCGCACAGTTTTTCAAATTAATCAACGTGCAATGTTATTTTTATTGGCATACACTTTTCATTTTATGAGCATAAACCTATTATTTGTATGAGCATACAACTTTGAAATTAATGAATGTGCACTTTTTATTTTATAAGCATACACTTTTTATTTTATGAGCATAGATTTTTACCACTAATGAACTTATAATCTAACTTTTATGAGCATACACTTATTTTTTTACGAACATAACTTTCATTTTTATGAGCATAAACTTTTTAAGTGGAATTTAGAAGGCATTGTATATATATTGATTTAATTAACATAAAAAATAACAAAATAAGCAACGGGAAAAGCAAAATATTTCAACTAAATTGATAAATTAGTTGAGGGAAGCCAAAAACCAAAAAAGACAATAAGAATAACAGAATAAGTGATTAAGGAGGTTCCAATTCCAGATATGGCCATGGATGAAGAGTTGAAGGGCTTCCAACCATTTGCATTGTGTTAGCAGATTAGGACATATCTTAGCACGGAAGCGTAGGATCTTGTTGCTCGGTGATTGCTCACGAATTATTGAACCAAGATTATCAGTGGCTACTAGAGTGTAACACCTTGAGTGTGGCTTAAAAAGATCGAAATGACTACTTATATCACCAAAGGTGCACCTTTCTCTTCGGGGAATCCATTCTTAAGAACTCCATAGTTAAGTGTGTTTGGTGGGTAGCAATCGTGGGATGGGTGACCTCCTGGGAAGTTTCCTAGGTAACGTGTGAGCGAGGACGAAACATGCTAGAAAGACTTGTGATGATTTGTGGGGCCAGTTAACGATCCTTGAAGTCGTTATTGGTAAGATCCGCGATTCAGAGGGGTCGGAGCATTACGTAGAGTTACCATGAAACGTCACACCCCAAACCCAGTCCCAATAGATGGTAGGATTAATATGAGAGAGCACAGAAAATATAATTATAAGATGTTGTGTTCAAGTGTTGTATCTCATTCTCCTGATCTGATCTCTTGTTAATAATGGCACTAAGCCTTACAAACTGATCAGATAATTAATGCTAGATTAATACATCATTAATCAACTTGTAACAACCCACTTAAGTGGGTGAATGTGACTGTTATATTAGGTCAACAACTCACACTTGGCCACATAGACCACAAATTACATATCTCTCTGTTGACACATCTCTCCATGCCTCGTACTTAGAATGGGGTGTAACCAAAAGTAAACTAGTAGCGCTATATTAAGTCACCATCTAACTAACATAACACATTCATATGAAAATGATATCCCAAATCATTCATAACATACACAATCCCTTCATGCCTATTGATATATCAAATGATTACATTCTAAATATAATTACCCGGGATTGATATGGTGATGGAGCATATTCTTCCTTAGACAATTAAGATAGTCCGTCTTACCTTAACTACTTTCCTAATGCATTCTGCTAGACTGTATATATATTAGCCCTTGGAAACCATATTAAGGTAGCAATATCAAGCTTTGGCTTCGTATCATAACTCTAAGTCAAGGAATATCACAAATAGAGGTCACAAAGTGACAAAGAAAGGGAATTCACTAGTCACTTACTAATCAGGCCGATAGTTAGCACACACAGTGTGAGAGTGTGCCATGGCATAGCTCCTGCTAATGATGGAGAATAGGCAAGATAGAAGGGGATTGGCAAAGAATCAAGCAAACTATCTGGACAGGTTTGGACATGTTTGCTTGAACTGGACTGCAACTGATCACCAGACTCAAGAACCAAGATAAACTGAGCTTGCCTTGGATACAACCACACCACCAAGGCAATCCTAGGGCCCTTGATGCTAACCTGGATACAGATACACCACCAAATGAACAACAAGACTCATTAGAACACCACCTGTAATGGCTAGAATACAGGATAGCTAGAGAGAGTTTGAGAGGAAAGGAACTCTGCTTAACTTTTAATCATTCAACAACCGCCCATTACAACTGAAAAATGAGGCTTTTATACTCAGCTTCACACTCCCTCTCAGCGGCTAAATCAGAAACAAAAGCAAACTAAAAATAGAAATCAAGTTTAAATTACAAACAGCCTAAAACAACAGCTCTTCTTGATCTTTGACACCTAATCTGGTTGCTAATCTCCATTATTGAGATGTCATTGCCTTGGAGGATCAATGTACTTGTAATGACGGCCTTATGGAGCAAAATGCAGCTATTAATCAAGTGATTAACCCGGGTTGACAGTGCAATTCAATAACCTGTTATATCTTAGATCAAAGGGTATTTACTTTGATTTTGTGCTGTTTAAAAGCTGGTGCAATGTCAGCTGAATGAACTGTTTTAGGGCTTTATTTGATAATATTTTAGACACCTTTTTGTGCCCTTAAATATGCCAAAACCTTGCTGCAAAATGAGTCACCTTTGACTCTAAAAAATATTACTGTGCTGGACTGGAATCTGAATAGTGCAGGCTCTTTGGACTGAACAGGCTGAACGAGCTGAAGCAAAAGGTGAGGAAACTTACGTCATTTATTAGCTAATAAATAAGATAGCAAACGAGCAAAGTTACTCCTTAAAAGGCCTGCTGATTATTGAACTAAATGGCACAGCTTGAATTGGATCGGTCTGCTGGACAGGATGCTGTAATTTGGACCTTGTGTCAAGATTTTGAGGATCAAGGCTTAGACATTCTGACTTGGGTTGGTCTCAGTGGAAGGATCTCCATCATCCTCCCCTTGTTGAAGAGGATTTGCCCTCAAATCCTCAAGGGGTACATTATCCAAGTATGGACTTAAGTCTACTACATTAAAGGTAGTAGAAACACCATAATCACCAGGGAGTTAAGCCTTATATGTATTGTCATTGATCCTCTCTAAAACTTTCAAAGGGACCATTTGCTCTCGGGCTCAGCTTGGACTTTCTCTTTTGAGGAAACCTCTTTTTTCTCAGATGAACCCTGATTAGATCTCCAGGCTGAAAAACAACCTTTCTTTTGTGCTTGTTGGCTTGGACTTGATAGCTAGCATTACTTTTCTCAATTTTTTCCCTAACCTTGTCATGCAATGCCTGGATCTCCTTAACCCTCTATTCAGCGGCAACAAGTCCCAAGCCTTGGCTTGAGTTATGATCAACGCCCTTAGAAGGGCTCCCAAAGTTCTGTTGGTGACTTCAGTTTGGCCATTAGTTTGAGGATGACATATTCTACTGAATTTGAGCTTTGTCCCTAGCTTCTTCCATAGGGTAAGCTAGAAGTAGCTTAGGAACTTAGCATTCCCATCTGACACCCCGAGTTTCTAATTTCATTTCTTCATTACTAATCCTTATCCTACGTAGCAGCGGAATCTGGATTGGGGTGTTACTGCTGTATGTCTTTTTTGAAAATACCAGGCTGGATATCATAACCATTAATACATCATTCCTTTAAAAAAAAAAAAAAAACACCTCAACTTTAACAAAAGTGGTCACACTTTGATGTCATAACTAATTTAAAATATTTGTTAACATTGTTATTAATCTACGAATCTATTAAACTTGCATCCTCTTCAACTCAAGTGTTAGGGTCTCGCTCTACTTTCGGTCCCCCAGTCACATGTACAACTAAATCACCTGAAAAACAAAACATTTTATAAAAGTGAGATAAACTCAGTAAACAATCACCCCTAACAGTCAACTATGCACACAAATTCATTTTGAAAACATTTTAAGGGGTAGGGGAAAACAGCAGGACTCCCAGGACACACTTCTCATTAATATACGCTCCCATGGTTACCAGGTCTTAGTGATGTACATTCATAATTCATAATTCAGATCACGACAGTCAGATTTAGGGTGAGCAACCCCACTGTGTCTCATGGCCTGCGCTTGGGTTCAGCGCAGCCACTTAACTTGATCCCGGTCTAGCGGTTTCTATGGCGGTTACCGCTTGACCCTTTCCTGGCCTACTATCACCGAGGATGGTTACCGCTATCCTGGCTCTTATCCTAGTAGGGCACGTGCCCGCTCACATGCATGTACTAGTTTCCCGGGGAAGGCTAATGGCCTTCAATCAATAGTCAGATTAAGTCTCACCCAACTCAACCTTTACAGTTATTGTTACCCTTCTCTTTATCAAAGGTCAATTTAACATAAAAGGTTCATTCAGTCTCAACCTATTTCCCTAAGATCATCACCACAGAAATTAAGTCTTGAATTTCCAACAAAATATTACTAAGTCACAACTGCTTAACATATCACATCATGCAGATTTTGCTATGCAGCCACGTTAAGTTAACTCATGTTATTATCTCATTCAATCAATAAATAGGGAAATTCTTACCAAGTTCAGAGCACACACGATTTCAAACAACTCAGGGAAGGGTTAGGGCATGATTGTTACCTAGATATCATACAAAGTTACGGGCTTGGTTATTACTTTGAATTTACTACTCTGCACCTGGGCCAACACATAGCCCACACTCAGTCCAACCTCAAATAAACTACACCCCTAGCCTTTGCCTGACTTCTAGAATTATTATTGTTTTTTTCTAAAGTTTTACTCTTACTTTTAGGGCCCCCAGTCCGCAGCCCAACTAGGGTCTGGATTCGGCCATAATCTGGGTCCCCTTCCAGAACACATAACTTCTACCCCCGAAGCCCAAATTCCAGTTTCTAGCCCAATATAGAAAGCTTAATTTGATCTCCACACTTGTCATGTTCATAGTTTTGCCCGATTCTCACCCGAACAGGCCGTTTTCTCCTTTCTTTTAGCAGTGTCACTAACTATCTTGGTCTGGACAGTCCGTGGTAAATTGACCCCATGCTATCCTAACTCCCTCGATTCAAAAATGAGGTTATGCAGTACATCCCGACACATTCACCCTAAAAGTTTTATAATTTTTGGCAAATTGACCCGCCTTGGGCAAATTTCTAAAGTTAACATTAGTGCAGCCCTTTATCCAGGCCAGCAGGTTTTGCTTCAAATTCCCTAACTCGACTTTCTATAGAGCATGTCGTAGACTACAAATTAAATCACTACTTTGATTTATAAATAATATTTATAGCATAGGAAAGTAGGGATCGATCACAAGGAAAGAATATGATAATAAGTTGGTTTAATTCTAAATGATTTTACTACTCTAATTTATTATAACTTCTCTTTATATTACTAAAATAAATTAAATTCAGGGTGTGTTTGGTAGGAGGTAAAATCATTTTCCTGGAAAATAATTTTCCTATTTTACGTGTTTGGTAAAAAGCGGAGGGGAAAATCATTTTCAAGGGAAAATGATTTTACCTCCTGAGAAGGAAAATGTTTTCCTGTGAAAATGGCCGTAAAATCATTTTCCTGGGGCTGGAAAACAACTCTGCTTCTGTAACTTCTGTTCGATTTCAGGAAAGCTTCAGCAACCTTCGAAAGCCTTACTCCCTCTTTTGAATTTGGAAGTTTTGGCTCTCGCCATTGTTGGAAGCCGGTTCAAGCACTCTCACCCCTGTGTTCGAGAGCTTTTAAAATCGACTTCAAATGTGCCATGAGAATTAAGAAAAAGTCGAAAGAGAACCCGTGACGACGATTTGGAACTTCAAAATATCTCCACCCAAATGGCAGAAGTCACTACAGTTCTATAAATGATATCTAAATCCAAGCTCGACGTTGACCTTCTTTATCATAAGTGATGAAAATTGAATGGTTTGAAGAGGACTTTTTGGGTAGCGCTTTCGATTACCTCATAAAGTATGAAAACCTTGCAAAGGGCTTTCTAGCGAAGAGCGACAAAGTGAGAAGAATTTGACTTGAAAAATTCAAGGAGAACAATTGAATGAAGTGATATTTCTCTCTCTCTTTTTTTTTTTGGTCTCCCCTTTTTTGGTTAAGGAGAATAAACAGTTAAGAATTATGACTTTGTGACTGTTTGATGACTTTGTAAGCACTACTTGATGATTAAATTGATCGTTTATCTATTAGCTTAGCCTATTAGTATCAAATACTTGAGAATTATGGTATTGGAAAATAGTTTTTCATTCTACCAAATAACAGAAAATGATTTTCCGTTCTACCAAACAGCGAAAAATGTAGGTAGAAAATTATTTTCCTTGGGAAATCATTTTCCATGGAAAATTATTTTCCGGGAAAATAATTTTCCCCGCTACCAAACACACCCTTAATAAGTAAAAATCTGGAAAAATACTTGATATTGCTCCTAAATATTCTAAATTTAATTCTGAAAATAAAACAGCAAATAGCTATCTTAAATAATCTGAAAAATAAAAACAGAAATAATAACATAATGTTCGACTGAAAATTAAAGAAGAAAATAATAAGTAGAAAATTAATATTAAAAATTACAGAAAGTAATCCAAATTAATATTCTACAAGTTTATAACTTTATAACTCCAAAATTATATGTAATTAAATTCAGAAAAATTAAAACAGAAAATTAACTTCAGAAAATTAAAACAAAAAATAAAATCTGAAATTAGAGAAAGAATAAACTGCGCTAATATAAATTCGAAAATAAATAACAAAATTGCCCAAATTTTAGTATATAATTTTCTGGACTTAATGAAACCCTAAAAACATAAAATAAAAATTAAAAACATAATTTTCAGATTTATTAAAATAAAAACCTACACATCTCCAATTCATGAAATAATTCTGAAAAATTATCAAATAATTTCCAAAAATTCCGAAATTAAATAAAGGTAGAATAGGATACTATATAAACCCTAAAATGGACTAAAGCATGAAAAAACATAAGAGAAACTATTTTTAATCTAATTTCTAACAAACCGGTAAATAAATGGCAAAACAGGATAGAAATTAAATCTGAAAATTATAATCACACTAAAAATCAAAATCTAACTGATATAATATTACCAAGACACTCCTAAAAGACTATTGGTTTGGAGGGGGTAAATAGAATTTATATTAAAGCTTATAAATTTAAGAATTAAAATTGAGAAACTAGAGAAATTAACTAAAAAGCAAGGAATAATTATCAATGATACCAATTTATGAAAAATACTTAGCATAATCTATATCCGCCATGCAAATTAATATTTATCATTAACACACAAATTGATTTTATCCATGAGTTCAACTGTAGAAGACACCCACCAACGGATCTTCTCCGTTTTTCTTATATTATAGTTTATTTAGGTCCACCCCTAATATAAACCCTACTAGTTTTGATAACCCTAACACCAGCGCAAAAATTTAATCAAACTAGAGCAGTAAGTATTAGAGAAACATCATTTAACACCTTGTAACTAATTTATCAGTAAATTAATTTAACAAAGATATATAACGATTACCAAATTAAAAGAGATGGGTTTGAGTCATCCATGATTAATTAGGCTGATACTAATGCCTAAAAGACTATAACTTTTACGTATTGAAGGCTTTTAAACTATCATATGAATTCGTATTAAACTAATTAGCATGCATTCTAATTAATCTAATGCGAATATCATAAACGATAAATACTAATCGTTATAGAATCATGAATAAAAATCAACTAGACAATAAAGTATAAAACTTATTTCAAAATAATTAATTTAGCATGGTTTCAAATAGATTATACTAAGTATGAGGAAATTATTCAATCATATTGAAAATAAAATTCCATAATTTACCGAAATAATTTATGTTTAACTATAACTAAACATAAAAGAAATAAAATAAAATAAAAATACAAATAAATAAGAGGAATCCTACATTGCTTGGGATTAATGATGATCGATGAGGGTGATGATGATGATCAATGATAGTGGTGATGGTAAGTCATGGTGTGGCTGCTTGTGATGAATGAGATGAGGCTAACGGTGGGAAGATATTGTGTGAAGCTAGCAAGGGTTGGAGATGAAGATGTGGCGTGGGGGTTAGGCGTGTGGTGTTGGTTTTTATAATATTATTCTATTAGGATTTTTCTTTTTGGACTTCTTCTCTCTCAAGTCTTCTAATTTCTCTTCAATTAGGAGTAATAATCCAAGTCCAAATAAATCCTTATGAAAATATTATTTTTCATAATTCATTATTTTTTGGACCGACTTGATAAATTTGTTTATAAAATCCTTCAGTAAATAAAACCTGAACTTCAACGTCTTCTCTTCTCCTCTTTATTTTATTAACGCTTAACCTGAAAAATATATAAAATAAAGTAAATTAGACGAAATAATATATATAATATAATCAAAATAATTATTAAAACATGCATGAATTGTGACTTAACATTTTCCAACCCCATAACTTTAACACGCAATATCCAAAATTCAACTTTTTACCCAATCCAGAAAGATTTGCTTGTCTACTACAACTTTTGTGTTTGGTGATCTCACTAATTTTCACTGTAGCTTGGTTACGAATCTTAAAATATGCCAACTATCCCTGACTGTCTCAGTTTTGACAATCTTTGGTAAACGGACCATAACTCACTTCACACAAGTCGAAATCTTTTGATTCAAAAGGCATAGCACAGAGGATGCCTTGACCCATGTACCCTCTAATTTTTACGATTTCTAGGCTAGTAAATTAGCAGGAATATTTTTTTTTAAAGTTACATAAATTTTTTGCCCATAACCTATGACATGTTCTTATTAAACTTCAAACCCAATATCCAATCTTTTCACCTCCATATCCATGTTGTTAATTCTCGTGACAACCCCACGTGAAATCCAATTACCCTTCCCCAAACCCAAGCCATCTAAGTCAAGGAAAAAGCTAAAATTTGGTACCAAGAATGCAAGAAACTGTTGGACACTCACCTTGATGTAAATTCGGGAGAGAAGCGATTTGAGCGTCGAACTCTTTGTGCTTTAGATATGAAAACAAGATATAAAAAAACAACATTCAATCCTTCATACTTGAAATCCATATAAACCTTGAAATCTTGAAAGAACTACAAAGGTTTTTGGGGTGTTCATGCATGGGGTGCATAGAGGTGCTTACCACCAAGGAAGAGGAAGGATGGGGAGGCCGACGGTGGTGTGTGTGGCGGCCGGTGGTCACGGCTGAGAGAGAGAGAGAGAGAGAGAGAGAGAGAGAGAGAGAGAGAGAGAACGAGAGGAAGAGAGAGAGAAGAGATGGC
Source organism: Carnegiea gigantea (assembly GCA_029747015.1). Classification (NCBI taxonomy): domain Eukaryota; kingdom Viridiplantae; phylum Streptophyta; class Magnoliopsida; order Caryophyllales; family Cactaceae; genus Carnegiea; species Carnegiea gigantea. The sequence continues at coordinate 643,626 of JAKOGI010000067.1, forward strand.
GTGAGAGGGGGGAATAAGGTTTAGGGGGCCGGGTAGTGGGGAAGGGAAGGAAAGGAAAAAGAAAAGAAAGGAAAGGAAGGAAATAAAAGGAAAGAAAATAACATATTTTTCTAGGGTTTGATTTGGGTGAATTTGGGAGGGAAAAGTTAAATTTCAAAATAAAATAGATGGGAGGGAAAAATAAATGGAAGGAGTAAATAATTGAGTTATAAAGCAATATACGTAAAATTTTAAATCGAGGAAAAGAACAAAAATAACCCGAATGAAAAATAAATATTCTTTATTTTTTTATTGTAAAAATTTTAAAGGACACAACCCGTGGTGAAAGAGGTTTAGGATGACTTGGATTACGAAGGTTGCTCCACGTCACAACCTCTCCCAAATTTGATTTTTTGGGGTTTTACATACTACTCCACTTGAGAAAGTTTCATCCCCGAAACTTCGCTAAACTGCGCCACACTACCATTACGAACATGGATTACATGGGTTTTACATACTACCCCACTTAAAAGGTTTTGTCCTTGAAACTTACACGTACCTGGTTATAGGAGCAAGTGATGGTATTTCTCTCGCATCTCCTACTTCGGCTCCCAAGTGGCTTCAGACATCTCCTGATTAGCCCAAAGGACCTTCACCAAGGGCACTGTCTTCCTACGGCGGTGCTTTCCCCGTCGATCCAGGATCTGTATAGGCTGTTTCTCGTACGACAGGTCTTCCTAGAGCTATATAGGATCAAGCCCGATTATGTGTGAGGGATCTGGAATGCACTTCCATAACTGCGACACGTGGAACACATTATGTACTCTTGGAAGTTCGGGCATTAGCTCCAGTCGATAAGCTACTTCCCCAATTCTCTGTATGACTGAGTACGACCCGATGTACCTCGGGCTAAGCTTTCTCGCCATCCCAAATCTTGTGACTCCCTTAGTTGGGGAGACTCGCAGAAATACCTGATCTCCTACTTAGAACCCGAGGGGCCTACACCTCTGGTCGGCATAACACTTCTGGCGACTTCGAGCGGCTCTCATTCATTCCTGGATCACTCTTATTTTATCCATGGTGGCTTGGATTAACTCCGGCCCAATAGTCAAAGCTTCATCAATTTCCTACCAACAGAGCGGAGTTCTGCATCTCCTTCCGTATAGTCCCTCATACGAGGCCATGCCAATACTCGCGTGGTAACCATTATTGTAGGATAACTCGATAAGTGTTAGCTATTCGTCCCATGCACTCCTAAGGTCAAAGGCGCAAGCCCTTAGCATATCTTCCAATGTTTGAATAGTGCATTCCGTCTGCCTGTCCGTAGCAGGGTGAAAGGTAGTACTAAAATGTAATAGCATCCTAAATGCTTCTTGTAGCTTCTGCCAGAATCCCGACTGGAATCTAGTATCCCGATCTGATACTATGGAGCTGGGTACCCCGTGCAACCATACTATCTCCTCGAGGTATGCTCGAACTAACTGATGCAGGGTCTAAGTATTCCTCATGGCTATAAAATGTGCTATCTTCATGAGTCTATCCACTATGACCCAAATCACATTGTTCTTTCGTTGAGTCAACGGTAAGCCCACTAGAGAATCCATGAATATCGAGTCCCATTTCCACTCAGGGACATCTAGGGGTTGTAGAAGTTCTACTGGTTGCTGGTGTTCGATTTTCACTCACTGGCAGGTTAGACAGTTTGCCACATACTCTGTTACTTCTTGTTTCATATTACTCCATCAAAATGTTCGCTTCAGGTCCTTATACAGCTTATTTCCCCTAGGGTGTATCGAGTGTGATGTATTGTAACCCTTGTCTCGGATTTTCTTTTTAAGTGCCTTTACGGCTGGAACACACACCCGATTATGAAATCGTATGGTGCCATCTTTATGAATTACAAACCCGGGTGCTTTTCCCACGAATATTTCCTCCCTGATTCGCTCGAGTTGGGGGTCCGTAACCTGGGCTACTCAGATCTCCTCGATGAGTGTCGGCTGCGCTTCCAAGGTGCATAGCATAGACTTTGCCCTTGGGGTGACCACGTTGAGTTCTAACTTCTAAAATTCCTCACACAACTCATTCGGAAGTGATAGTAAGTAGCTCAGTGCTGGGTACGATCGATGACTCAATGCATCCGCTACTATATTAGCCTTTCCTGGATGATACTGGAAATGAACGTCGTAATCTTTCAGGAACTCTAACCACCTTGTCTGTCTCAGATTCAGATCCTTTTATGAGAAGAGGCATTTCAAACTCTGGTGATATGTGAAAACCTCACAGCGTACCCCGTACAGGTAATGCCTCTAGATCTTAAGTGCAAACATGATAGCTGCTAATTTTAGGTCATGGGTCAGGTAGTTCCGCTCACATGTCTTCAATTGTCGTGAGACATAGGCTATAACGCGACCCTCTTGCATTAGCACACACCCCAACCCACTCCTAGAGGCATCGCTATACACCACAAAATCTTTGTCAGTGGTAGGTAAGGCCAATATTGGTGCACTTATCAGTCTCTTTTTAAGCTCTTGGAACGCTTCCTCATACTGTTCCGTCCATTCATACTTAGTGGCCTTCCTGGTCAAGTTGGTGAGCGGGGTGGCGATTTTTAAGAAATTTTGGACAAATCTGCGATAGTACCTTGCTAAACCGAAGAAACTCCTCACTTCCGTCGAGTTCCTAGGTTTGGGCCAGTTTGTCATAGCCTCTATCTTCTGGGGGTCCACAGATATTCCCTCATTGGATACCACGTGTCCCAAAAACGCCATCTTGTTCAACCAAAACTCCCACTTTGAAAATTTGGCGTACAGCTCATCTCTCCTTAATACTTTCAGGGCTGTCCGTAAGTGGTGGGTATGCTTCTCTGGGGTCCTCGAGTAAATTAGAATGTCGTCTATGAATGCCACCACGAATTGATCCAAGTAGGGTTTGAAGACCCTGTTCATGAGATCCATGAATGCTGCCGGGGCATTGGTGAGACCAAATGGTATCACCACAAATTCATAGTGTCCGTATCGGGTACGGAAGGTAGTCTTGGGTATATCCTCAGCCTTGATTCGGAGTTGATGGTACATCGAACGAAGGTCTATTTTTAAAAATGTCCCCGTGCCTCATAACTAATCAAAAAGGTCATCAATCCTAGGTAGAGGGTAACAATTCTTGACCGTTATCTTGTTCAGTTCCTAGTAGTCTATACACAACCTTGGGGTCCCATCCTTCTTCTTCACAAACAACACCGGGGCTCCACACGAAGATGTACTAGGTCGAATATACTCTTTCTCCAAGAGTTCCACCAACTATGTCTTTAATTCCTTAAGTTCTACCGGTGCCATCCGATAAGGTGTCCTAGAGATAGGTGTGGCTCCAGGGGTTAGGTCAATGCAGAACTCCACCTCTCTAAGGGGTGGCATACTGGAGATCTCATCTGGGAACACATCTAGAAATTCCCTCACTACTGGAATGTCCTCAAGGGAGGGTCCTGCACTCTCGATTTTCACTGTGTTACACAGAAATCCCTCGCATCCTCGACCTAACGACCTGTGGGCCTTCATCACAGAAATCAATTCCACTCCCATTCTCGGTCTCTAGCCCTTATGCACGACCTTCTCCCCATTGGGTCCCTTTAGGGTGATTTTTCATCTTGGACAGTCTATTTGAGCTTGATGCTTAGCTAGCCAGTTCATTCCCAAGATGACCCCAACGTCTGTCAGCTCAAATCCATATAAGTCTGCCAGTAATTCATACTCATACATTCTAAGAGGGTAGTTCTCATATAGCTCCTCACACGTCACGGTCTTTCCATAAGGGAGAATCACAGACAGCAATGAAGATTTACGAGTGGGAACTAGTCCTAATAACTCAACGAGTTTAACAAAAATAAAGGAATGCATGGCACCCTAATCAAACAAAACATCTACTGTTGAGTTAGGATAGAGAAAGTACCGTCACAATATAGGGATCATCTTCTGCTTCCTCCTTACACATCACATAGACTCTACCCCCATAGTGCCAGGGCGGTTGGTGGGGAGGTCGGGTCTAAGCTTGCTGAGGTGCCCGGTTCTACTAGCTGGGGTTGGCCGCCTGCCCACCCCTGTTATGATATGGTTACTGGGGTCGTTGCCCTTGTCCTTTTCCCCGGCCTTGTCCTTGTCCTTGACCGGTAGGAGGAGTAGGGAGCGGGTAGTCCCGAACCTGGTGTTGAGAGCTCCCGTGGTGGAAACACCTCTTGACCGATTGACATTCCCTCGCATAGTACCCCAAATTTTCACAGGCATTGCAGGTTACCTTAGGTTGTGTGTTGGGGTGCTGACCTCCACAAGTGTTATTGCTCGAGTACTAGTTCCCAGAAGGTCTACGGTACTGCCCCTGTGGTTGAAGGTTTTCGCGGTTATCCCCTTTCCTCTTAGTTTCCCACTGCTTGTTGAAGTAGTTACTCCGCTCCCTCATCGCCCTTTCTACGTGGACCGTAGTGTTATACAGGTCAACGTAAGAGGTGTACTGATGTACCGACATCCTTTCCTTGATGGTGAGGTTTAGCCCGGCCTCGAACCGAATCATCTTCAGCCTTTCGCCAGCTATGAAGGCTGGGGCAAATCACAAGACCTCCATGAATTTCGATGCCTACTCAAGTACGCTCATGTTGCCTTGCTGTAATTGCATGAATTCGCCTTCCTTGGCCTTCTGGAGGGAGATGGGGTAAAAATGATCCTTAATCATCTCCTTGAACTTGTTCCAACTAAACCCAGGCTCGTATTGTCTCGCCCTCATTGTAGCCCACCATAGGTCGGTCTCATCCTTCAGTTAGAATACAGCGAAACCCACTTTCTACTCCTTGGGGCATTAGAGTGCGTTGAACAGTTTCTCTATGCCCCTAATCCAGTCCTCGAAAGTCTTCGAGCCGGGAGTGCCATCATAAATGGGTGGGCGGTGGCTCGCGAATCTCTTGAACATGTATGAATTATCTTCCTCGTCCCTCTTCTCCCGGACATCCATTAGCTTTTGTAGTTGTTTGTTCTGAAGCTATAACTGCTCCTTTTGCTTTTACAGCAACTCCAGTAGTAGTAGGTTGGTGAGGTTTGTTCCGGCAGGAGGATTGGTCTCATTTACCTGACCACGAGACCCGTTCCCGTTCCGAGGACGTAGGGCCTCCGGCCGTTCCCTGAAGATCGACATGGGAATGTCCGGGTTTGCAAGGACCCTCGTAACAGGGTGGGATCCAGTTTGGTATTCATCATTGTTGTTTCCCGCTATCCTGTTTGGGAAATAAGTTGGGTTTAGTTCCACTCCTAATAGTTCATTTCCTATGTACTTCTAGAGTTTAATAACACAGTACATGCTAGTGCATAATGCAACATTTGATAGGTGTTCGATTACAGCACATTACCACATCCATGTGGTACAACCACTACATCACATGCTCATGCATTTCACATCATACAGGCATCATGTTCACATGATTTACATCTTTCACAATAAAGAACACTGGTATTACATAATTCGAGGAGATTTTATTGCATAAAATTTCAATATCATAAGTGTTCTACACTAATACTTTTCATTACATCACAATTTATAACTTTATTATCCCATAGTGCCTTAATAACACAATTAAAAAGGTAACTAACAATATTGCCTTAGAGAAAAAGAGAAAGAAAATAAAGCTTTCTAAATGCTATGAGCTTCTACTGGTCAGGGGCGTCCAGTGGATGGGTACTCCTACACATCCGACCACATCTGCCCTGCTTCCAGTGGGTAATCCCAGTCCCAAACTCACCCCTCTTCTCCACATAATCTATCTTTTCGCCCAAGCTTTCCGGTCCTCTGGTTTGGTCATCCTACCCAATGAACTCCCTTATTACTTCTTTCTGCTCCCCCTCGGGTTCTCTTTCTCGATATGTCCGTCTCACACTCATTAGAGTCTCCCTCAAGGTCCTCACTTCCAATCAGCTGTCCCTTGTCCACCTCGGAATCCTCCTCAGGGTCCTCCTCAGGATCCTCCTCCTCTATTGGTTCCCCCTCACTTGGGTCCTCCTCAGGGTCCTACTCCTCCATCGGCTCCTCCTCGCTAGGGTCCTCCTCTTCCATCAGCTCCTCCTCGCTAGGGTCCTCCTCAGGGTCCTCTTCGGGATCCTCCTCTTTCGTGGGTTCTGTCTCACTAGGGTCTTCCTCAGGGTCCGCCTTGAGATCCTCCTCCTCCATGGGTTCCATCTCACTAGGGTCTTCCTCAGGGTCCGCCTCCTCTATTGGACCCGCTTCAGTAGGGTTACCTCCCTCTTCCTTAGAGCCTCCCTCCTTATCAGTAAGCTCATATCTCAGGGGTGGGGCATCCTCCTCACTAGCTGTGGGTACACGCTCTAGGTTATAGGGTCCTTCCAGTCTCAAGTAATTTATTAGGTCGACTACACTCATCCCCATAGGCTCCTAGTCACACCAACATCACTTCTCCCACAGGCGATGATCACGAGCTCGGGGGTGCAGCTCGTCAACTCGGTAATGCCACTTAGGGTCTCCCTTCCAGGTCAGCAGCAGAAAGATCACCCGGTTGTCCTCAATCCTCAAACAGCTATGAGGTACATCCTCCAAATATCTGACTAACACCCATCTTATATGTCGAATGTGGTCCCACACTCCCCGCCCCGATCTCTTAGCTAGCTGCTCATGCAAACAAGGACCTCCTACACAACCTCAGTGCTAGGTACCCTCCATTCCATGCAAACAAGGACCTCCTACGCAGCCACAGTGTTGTACACCCTCCATTCCTATAAAAAGTAAGTACACATAAGATATGCATTCAAACTATAATCATGCGTTCATTTAATATTACATATAGGTACATACAACCCTTGCCTCGTACTACACTCACTCTCTGAGCAGTCTTTAGGTCAACCAGTTTCAGTATTTAATCCTTACAGTCTTTTAGGCGAGCTTTCAGATCAGTCAACCTGGGCTCTGGTGCCATCTGTAGTGCCTCGACCCCTCTCGGTCGCAGGTCTTACCAATAACGGTTTCAAGGATCGTTGACTGGCCCCACAAATCACCACAAGTCTTTCCGACGTGCTTCGTCCTCGCTCACACGCTGCCTAGGAAGCTTCCTAGGAGGTCACCAATCCTATGATTGCTCCCCAGCGAGCACGCTTAACTGTGGAGTCCTTAAGAGTAGACTCCCCGAAAAGAAAGGTGCACCTTTGGTGATATAAGTAATCACTTCGATCCTTTTAAACCACACTCGAGGTGTTACACAATTGACATTGGAACCCCATGTAACCTCATCACCTCCTTGAAGTACAACTCAACCATTTGGGTAACATCATTGGTCTTGGAACAGGCTATGAAATGAGCTATTTTTGAGAACCTGTCCACAACCACAAAGACTGAATCTTTTCCCTTCTGAGTCCTTGGTAATCCTAAGACAAAGTCTATGCTCACATTAATCCAGGGGCCTTGAGGTACGGGCAATGGAGTTTAAAGCCCTTGAGGCAGTGTATGGCTTTTGGCAGCTTGGCAAGTGGCACACCTCTTGATGATGTCCTGAACATCCTTAGACATGCCTGTCCATTAATAGTGTTCTTTGCACATACATATCGTCTTGTTTTCCCCATAATGGCCAGCCAAGGCCCCTCTATGGACCTCTCTTATCAACAGCTCCCTTGTTCAACACTTTAGAACACATAATCTGGTGCCCTTGAACAAGTATCCTCCCTGCAGTAGGTAGTCTCCTTTAGACCATTATTAGCAACTCTCATACAGATCCTGGAAGTCCACATCACACTCATACAATGACTTGAGGTGCTCAAATCCCATAACACAAGTCTCTAGCTAAAATAGCAAAAGATGCCTTCTGGATAGTACATCTGTCCCTTAATTCATCTTTCTTGACTTATGCTTGATCGAGAAATGAATGGATTGCAGGTATTTTACCCATTTTGCATGCCTGGCATTGAGTTTATGCTGCCTCTGAATGCACTTAAGGGCTTCATGATCAGAGTGAAGAATGAACTCAGCAGCAATGAGGTAGTGACTCCAATGTTCTAAGCATCTGATGATGGCATAGAGTATTTTCTTTTTGAGTCATAACTTCTCACTGAAATAGGCCAATGGCCTGCCCTCTTGGGTTAAAACACCACCAATGCCTACTCCTCAGGCATTGCACTCAACTTCAAAAACTTTCTCAAAGCATGGTAAGGCAAGAGCTGGTGCTTGAGTCAGTTTGAATTTGATCTCCTCAAAGGCCTGCTGTGCCTTTATATTCTACTAAAATGAACTCCCTTTGCTTACTTCAGTCATGGGGGGCCATGACGGTGTTAAAATTCTTAATGAATTATCTGTAAAAAAATGCCAACCCATGAAAACTGCTCATATCATGGATGCTCTTAGGTGCTGGCCAGCTTCTGATGGCCTCCATTTTGCTTTCATCAACTTGAATCCCATTGGAAGTAACTATATATCCCAAAAAAGTGACCTAAGATGTGAGAAGGTACACTTTTTCAAATTACCATAGAGTTTCTCCCTCTCTAAGACCTGAGTGACCTGCTAGAGGTGGTCTAGATGCTCCTCCGCAGTTTTGCTATAGATGAGTATATCATTAAAATATAGAACCATAAATTTGCCTATGAAGGGCTTAAAAACTTGGTTCATTAGCCTTATGAAGGTACTAGGTGCATTAGATAGGCCAAATGGCATGACCAACCACTCATACAGGCCACCCTTTGTCATGAAGGCAGTCTTCCACTCATCACCTTCTCTGATCCTTATATGATAATAGCCACTCCTCAAATCTACCTTTAAAAACACCTTTGAGCCATAAAAGCTCATCCAGTATGTCCTCCAACTTGGGAATGGGGTGTCTGATCTTGTTAATAGCTCAGCTGTCCACACACATTCTCATACCTCTATCCTTTTTTGGAACTAACAGGGCTGGCATAGCACAAGGGCTTAGACTTTCTCTCACCATTCCTCTGGCAACCAGCTCTTCCACCTATCTTTGGACCTCCTGAATGTCCTTTGGGTTTATCCTGTAAGCTGGTTTATTAGGCAAAGTAGCTACGAGGACTCAGTCAATATGGTGTTGGATGGATCTTTTAGGAGGCAAGTGTAACACCCCTAACCCTAGGGCTAGTGATGCTAATGTTTTCTTAATTTTTGCTTAAATTCTGATGCGAAACAGACAGACTTTCGCCTAAAACTAACAATTTCTAGGCTTAAAGCTTTACATTAAATCCCCGCAATCAATAGGAGTGCAAAGAATTCTAAAATAAGCTCAACGGCTACATGCCGGAGTCCATAGCTCTAGGGGCCACTCTCCTTGAGCATACCAAAACAATAAAGCTCAATAATAAAGGGGAAATATTAATGGGATGAGCAACCACACACTCAGTGAGTATTTCCCAACCCCTTAAAACCAAAATAGTTACAGGCATTAACACCAATAATAGCCACATATCACACATTTAAGCAGTACTATTATTGTATTAAATGGTGGAGGATTTCGTTAATTCCCAACTATTAGGCTGTGTGGTATAGTACAAAATTCATGCCTTGTCTGTCTAATCACTTATGAGAGATGCTTAAACACATGGAGTAAAGATTATGCAAGGAACTTTCTTTCACAGAACATGCATGTTTAAAACTTATATGCTCGATGCATTACAAGGATATGGCCATACTTTAGTTGAAATTTCATTCAAATTATACTTGGAATCTCATTCATAAGATATGGACAAGATATGCACAGGAAGCTTTCTTCCTTTTTCTTGAAAACACTTTACTTAGCCTCTTGAGGCTCATATTCTTTAAAAAGAAATCTCTTTCGTATTGGTCCTCTAATGACCCTTATAAGCTTGTGGCCTTTAAAATCTTTCTTTTTTCGGATATACTTAAAATGGCAAAATACCAATTGCTTTTCTTGCTTATTAGGAAAACACTCTTGGCATAAGATTATCATAATGTGCTGGTTGGGTGAGATTTATTCCCAACCCTGGTGAGACTGTCGCTCACGCACACACTCTTACTCCCGGGATGGCTACATAAGTGGACCTACACCCTCATCAGGGTCTTCTAGGGTTTCCCACTACTGGGACTAATCCCTAAGTTAGAGATTCCCCCGTTCTAGCGGGTCCACTCCCATCTTACATATGTCCCTAAGCACATTATCTTAACCAATTTAAAGTGTATGGCCATAGCGGCTAATAAGTTTGCTGCCTCTCACAGCGAAATCATTTATTATACAACTCACTCCTTTTTAAAGTTCTTTATCCCTTAAAAACTACATTCATATACTTAAAAGTAGGCCATCATTCGTAACAGCCATGGCTACTTTTATTTTCAACTATGAAAAACCTTCTTTTTCACAATTTCACCTACACACACATGATAAAGCTTAATGACATGAAGGGGAGGGGCTCACACGTAACACATTCAAACACTTCATAATTCAACTTGACAGCACACATGGTCTCGCAATCCACACGATTGCGGTCAATCACAACCCAGGTTCCCTCGTCACACAACATCGACCACAAAGAACCTCAAAAACTCTCATTAGTTCAACCTCAAGCCATCCAACTACTAACTCAGTTTCAATTTCACAATCGCAGCATTTTATCATAAACGCCATAATAAAATAAGTAATACTGACATATAAACTTACCGAGCAAGCAACATCTGTCCAGCAGCACATTACGACGTATATGATTATATAGAACATTCAACAGACCAAAATGAATTAACAAAGCATGAAACTATCGTTGCATTGATAACTCGCAATTAGGAAGTAAGCATGCTAAATTTATGTCATTTTTAAAGCATAATCTAGTCACAGTAAGGCTTTCAGATATGTTTTAATTAACCAAGTTATTAGGTCATTTCAAAGATCAATTTCAAGCATGAATTAACCAAATTAGCACGCATCGATTTAAATGATTCTTTATTCACACAATACCCAATTTGCTAATCATAAAAACCCCAATTTCTGCCCCCATAGCAGCCCTATCCCCGGCCCTTTTTTAGTCTGATTTTCAGCCCTAATTTTATCAAATTACAGGGCATACTTTCTGCCCAACTAAGGAGACTTTTCTAACCCAATTAACAGCATTTTAAGCATAAAGTTAGTTCAATTCTAGGCAATGTTTGTTTAACCTATACATGCATAATCTAAGGCTGAATTTAGTTATGGAAAACATGTATAATCACTCCCCTACTTTTTCAGTTAACCTGACTAATCTTAAGCTAACATGCAACCCAACTCAAGGGCTAAATCGTTTTCGAAATTACTAATAATTTAGGAGAAGAGCAACACCCACCTTGATTCCAAGCAAGGGCTCGACTAACTGCTATTGGGCTCGACTTTAGGTGCTTGAAGACCCAGATTTTCGACTCCTTGCTGCAATTGCCCAAACCCATGCGAACCTGCTCCAACTACGCCCAAATCAATCAAATTCGAACGTCCAATTTACCACAAACGTTCACTCACTGACTTGAACTTGTGGAGGATGCTTGAAGATACGAATTTACTCCCAATTTATAGAAGATTGAAGCAACTAAAAGCTAGATTGCATGGCCACACTTGGGCATGTGTTCGTGCTTCGATTCGCCGCCCAGGCCCACCAAAAAAGTGGTAAAGACCTTCAGATTTTTGCCTAGATTCGCACCAGAGTTTCATTTGGTTATGGGGGAGGTTAAATGAGGGGGATTTCGAGTTGGGTTGAGGAGGAATCAAGGGTTTTTGGAGCTTCAATGGCCGCGTGTATGGAGGGCAGCGAATGAGGAAGAAGGGGGGGAGAGAGAGAGGTGAGCTTGGGGGGTCCGGGGCTCGCGTGAAGTGGAGAGAGAAAAGCCAGCTTAAGTTCTAGTGTCATTTTACTAAAATGCCCTTCGCTTCTCTCTTCTTTTTTTTTTCTTTTTTTTTTTTTGGTTCCAAGATTGCCCAATACTTAACACCGCTTGTTTAATCTCGTACCCCATATTCTAAACCCAAATCGATAACACAATCTTTTGATGATTAATCGTTCCCAAATATATCAAGGTTTGATTTTTAATTAACAATGAAACTTATTCTAAGGGTGACAGTCTAATCACACTCGGGTTCCTACTAATAATCCTCACCAACGCTTATTAAAATCATCGAAAAAATTTCAAGACTAATAATAATAGTACTTATAACGATAATATTCTTTTTAATAAAATTATCGCTCACATAAGCACATCAATAATAATTCAACTTATATAGTTAATAAAATTATGATTTTATAATGTCAAAAAGGCAAGACAGTCAGCTTAACGTAAAATAAAGAACGCGGGTGTTACATTCTTTCCCCCTTAAAAGAATTTCGTCCTCGAAATTCCAAAGCTCAGTTCAGTCGTAGCTGAGAGACGCACACACTTGACATAATCTACATAATCACACTAGAATCCAAATTCTTGTTTTACAATTAATTGAAACCGAAAAAGAGGCATATGGTATCCAGTCTCCTCCTTCCCAATCCTCTACGAGCAGCTACTCAGTCTATTTAGGCGCCGAGGGCAATCGTATTGAAGAGGAGCAAATGAGTTAGCATGGAAAACCATATTAAGCTTATTTTAAAAAGGAACACAGACTTTCAATTATCTAGACTCAATCCGCATAGTAGACAACAACTCTATGTATATGCATCATTATTAATCCGCATCCAGAGGTAGGACAATTGGGCAATGACATCTCAAAAATCATATATAAGTAGTTTCATTCTAAAACATGAATTCAAGTCACTCTTAGGATCATAACGGTTAACTTGGAGACTCCTATAGCGCCTTAGAGCAACAAGGACATTGCATAGCATCATGTAGCATCACTTTAGTGCAATGGTATCGCATAGAATCAGCAATTCAGCATCCTCAAGCCTAGGAATTATAAGCAACATGAAATCATCTAATACGCATATAGTAAGCAATTTACAAAAGGAAAGCATATGCAATTGACATTCCTATGTTTATACATCAATAAGAACTGACTTTTAGGGCTTTCTTTCATGGCAACTTAGATAAGACATGTCAAAGTCGTATGAAGGGGTTAACTTAGTCAGGTTCATTTGAAAGCATGAAGATATTAAATCGCTCAAAGGTTAAATCAGTCAACTAGGAAGCTAATCACATTAAAGTAGCAGAGACATCATATTACATCATATCATAATGATGGACTTGAAGTAGCACTCAAGATCACATTGACATCATGTAGAGTTAACAACAGAGCACACAAAGGATTAAGAATCACAAGTAACAAAAACCAGTATTACATGTCTGTAAGGTTAATTTCAAATGAAAACGCTAAGGCAAGAATGTAATTGATGGGTGGTAAAGGTCCAATATAGGTCCGAACATAAGTCTTTTAAGGGAGGTAGATACATGGTTTCTTGGTGATGCATGTGGTATAACAATCTAAAGTCTGTCAGGTTCTTCCTTTTATCTCCGTTTGAGGTGTGTTAGGGTTGATATAACCAGCACACTATCAATTCTATAATAAGAATAGCATTCTCTACTACGATGAGCATAATGCCTAGCCAACTCATAAGTAACAGTGGTTACATGTTGGGAAGCTAGGAAGACTCCGTATGTGAATAACAATCCTAATTAAGGCCTCATCTAAATATTAATGACATGTATGTGGACGGCTTGGAATAACACTTGGGCAACAATCAACTAGACTCTATCACAATCACTATAATGATATACACGTATACGAACTTCTCACTTAGTTCCTTTAGCAATTGAGAATTCACGTAAAAAGGGGTATCATTTAAAAGAACTTTTAGTTAAGAAAAGCAATCTTTTAGTCACTTACTAATAACTTGCCATCAAAATATCAAGCAATGAATGCAACTTGACATGAAGGTATTCGAAACATCCACTTACATATAGAAACTTACGTTCATAGAACGAAGCTCAAACATCATTGTAAAGCAAATATAAGTCTTCAGATGCATCAGTAAGGCCTAGCTATATAATTAGAAAGGTCTTTTAATGCAAAAGAAAAATCACTATTTAGGAAGGATCTTAACTTTCAAGCCTTTAGGTTTTAAAAGGAGAATATTTTAATTAGTTCTTGCTCTTTCTCTACCAACCGGTGAGTACATCTACTCACTCCATGATGGAGCCTGAGGAGCAAATCGTACTTTAGGCACAAAAATGAGCTTAGAGTTAAGACTTTTTCAAACGTTTGAATTCAAATCAAGCGTACTTTAACTTTCGATTAAATCACCAAAGTGCATATACGAAGCAACCATTATTGAGCCAACACTTAGCTCATTTACTAGAATACAAGTCATTCGACCTATGCTCTAGCAAATGGTTCATTCATCTAATCAATGAGCTCATTTAAGCCACATGTAGCTAGCTAAACGCACCAAAGTTCACACAAAAACCACATTTGCACACAAAAGCAGGCATATATCACATCATCATGAACGCGTTCCTAGATAACTATATGAAATGTAAGACTTAGGTTGCGACCTGTGGTCACAGGACCTTGCTCTGATACCATCTGTAACACCCTAACCCTAGGGCTAGTGATGTTAATGTTTTCTCAATTTCCGCTTAAATTCTGGGGCGAAACGGACAGAATTTCGCATAAAACTAACCATTTCCCAAGCTTAAAGCCTTACATTAAATCCCTGCAATCAATAGAGGCATAAAGAACTTTAAAATAAGCTCAACGTCTATACGCCGGAGTCCACAATCCTACGGGCCACTCGCTCGGAGTACATCAAAACAATAAAGTTTAATAATAAAGAAGGAAATAAAAGATGCAACTCAATGGATCACACATCCGGAGTACTAGGGTTTTACATCCCAAAAATAAATAACTTAAACAATGGTGACTAAATAATCAAACGGTTGGCTCACATGGGCATACAAAGCGACTTCTAAACAATACACATTATATGAACTAGAGTACTTTGTTTACATACATTTACAACTATAGGGATATATCATATTACATCGTTTAACATGTAAGTCCACTACTACATGTGCACACATGGCACCTTTTCAAAGCAAGGGTAGACTCCTACTCAGCATAAGTGAATTGACTTCTACCTATCACAATGAAAACCTGGGAAAAGGGGAAATAGTAATAGGATGAGCAACCATACGCTCAGTGAGTATTTCCCAACCCCTCAAAACCAAAACAGTTGCAGGTAATAATACCAATAATAGCCACATATCACGCATTTAAGTATTACTATTATCGTATTAAACAACAGAGAATTTCGTTAATTCCCAACTATTAGGCTATGTGGTATAATATGTAATTCATGCGTTGTCTGTGTAATCACTTATGAGAGATGCTTAAACACATGGAGCAAAGATTATGCAAGGAATTTTCTTTCACAGAATATGCACGTTTAAAACTTATATGCTTGATGCATTACAAGGATGTAGCCATACTTTAGTTGAAATTTCGTTTAAACTATTCTTGGAATCTCATTCATAAGATATGCACAGGATATGCACAAGAAGCTTTCTTTCTTTTTCTTGAAAATTAGCCTCTTGAGGCTCATATTCTTTCAAAAGAAATTTGTTTCATATTGGTCCTCTAATGACCCTTATAAGCTTTTCGAATCTTAATTCGAACTGGCCTCTTAGTGGCCCTTAAAATCTTTCTTTTTTCGAAAATACTTACAATGGCGAAATAGCAACTACTTTTCTTAGTTATTAGGAAAATACTCTTGGCATAAGATCATCATAATGTGCTGGTTGGGTGAGATCTATTTCCAACCCCTAGTGAGACTATCACTCATGCATAAGCTCTTACTCTCGGGATGGGTACATAATTGGACCTACACCCTCGTCAGGGTCTTCTAGGGTTTCCCACAATTGGGACTATTCCCTAGGCTAGGATTCCCCTTTTCTAGCGAGTTTACTCCCATCTCATATATGTCCCTAAGCACGTTATCTTAGCCAATTTAAAGCGTATGGCTATAGCGGCTAATAAGTTTGCTGCCTCTCACAGCGAAATCATTTATCATACAACTCACTCCTTTTCAAAGTTCTTTCCTTAAAAATTGTATAGTTTAAAATAAGCCATCATTTGCTAATAGTTATGGCTATTTTATTTTCAACCACGAAAAACCTTCTTTTTCAAAATTTCACGCTCACACACATGATAAAGCTTAACGACATAAAGGGGAGGGCTCACACGTAACACATTCAAACACTTCATAATTTAACTTGGCAGAATAAGCCACACATGGCCTCGCAATCCACACAATTATAGTCAATCACAACCCAAGCTCCCTCGTCAGACAACATCAACCACAAAGAACCTCAAAAACTCTCATTAGTTCAACCTCAAGCCATCCAACTACAACTCGATTTTAATTTCGCAATCATAGCATTTTATCACAAAGGTCATAATAAAATAAGTAATAGCATCATGTAAACTTGCCGAGCAAGCAGCATCCTTCGAGCAGCACATTACGATATATATAATTATATAGAACATTCAGCGGACCAAAATGAATTAACAAAGCAGGAAACTATCATTGCATTCATAACTCGCAATTAGGAAGTAAGCATGCCAAATTTATGTCTTTTTTAAAGCATAATCTAGTCACATTAAGGCTTTCGGATCTGTTTTGATTAACTAAGGTTATTAGATAGTTTCAAAGACTATTTTCAAGCATGAATTAACCAAATTAGCATGCATTGATTTAAAGCATTCTTTACTCACACAATACCCAATTTGCTAATCATAAAAGCCCCAATTTCTACCCTCATGCCGGGGCCTTTTTCAGTCCGATTTTCAGCCCTAATTATATTAAATTACAGGGCATACTTTCTGCCCAACTAAGGAGATTTTTTTGACCTAGTTAAGCAACATTTTATGCATAAAGTTAGTTCAATTTTAGGCAATTTTCGTTCAGCCTATGCATGCATAATCTAAGGCTGAATTCAATTATACAAAACATGCATAATCACTCCCCACTTTTCCAATTAACTTGACTAACCTTAAACTAACATGCATCCCAACTTAAGGGCTAAATCGTTTTTGAAATTACTAATAATTTAGGAGAAGAGAAACACCCACCTCGATTCCAAGCAAGGGGCTCGACTAACGACTATTGGGCTCGACTTTAGGTGCTTGAAGACCTAAATTTTTTTACTCCTTGCAACAACCTCACCCAAACCCACACGAATTTGCTCCAACCACACCCTCGCTCAAATTCGAACTCCAAATTCACCCTAACAGTTCCTCACTGACTTGAACTTGTGGACGATGCTTGAAGCTACGAATTTACTCCTAATTTGTAGAAGATTAAAGCAACTAAAAGCCAGATTGCATGGCCACACTTGGGCACATGTTCGTACTGTGATTTGCCGCTTAGACCCACCAAAAATGTGGCAATGAATTTCTGATTTTTGCCCAGATTTACACCAGAGTTTCATTTGTTCTGGGGGAGGTTGAATGAGGGGGATTTCTAGTTGAGTTGCGGAGAAATCAAGGGTTTTCAGAGCTTCAATGGCCGTGCGTATGGAGGCTAGTGAATGAAGAAGAAGGAGAAAGAGAGAGAGAGAGAGGTAAGCTCGGGGGGTGGGGGCTCACGTGAAGGGGAGAGAGAAAAGCCAACTTAAGTTCTAGCGTCATTTTACTAAAATGCCCTTTGCTTCTCTCTTCTTTTTTTTTTCTTTTGCTTCTAAGATTGGCCAATACTTAACACCGCTAGTCTAATCTCGTACCCCATATTCTAAACCCGAATCGATAACCCAATCTTTCGTTGATTAATCATTCCCAAATATATCATGATTTGATTTTTAATAAACGACGAAACTGATTCTAAGGTTGACACTCTAATCGCACTCGAGTTCCTACTCAATTTAGTATCCGTTAATAATCCTTGTTAACGCTTATTAAAATCATCGAAAAATTTTAAGACTAATAATAATAGTAATAGCAACAATAATATTCTTTTTAATAAAATTATCGCTCACATAAGCATATCAATAATAATTCAACTTATATAGTTAATAAAATTACAATTTTATAATGTCAAAAAGACAAGATAGTCAGCTTAACATAAAATAAAGAACGCGGGTGTTAAAGCAAGCTTGGTGGTATTTCCTCAGGGAAGACATGAGATAACTGGTGAAGAATTTGTTGGACCTATGGTGGAAGGTTTGACGTAGTTACTGGCTCACTGTGGGATTGAAGGATCCACCCCTTAGAAGGCCTAAACTCATGCTGAGTAGCCTTGAGTTCAGACTCCATCAAGGTTAGGAGTTTTTCTAGAGTTTTAGTCAGTTTGGTGCGTTTAGGTTTAGGCATTCAATGTGGGACCAGAGGAGTAAGAGTGATCTTTTTCCCATCTTTAACAAAGGAATAAGTATTTTAGAAGCCATCATACATCACCCTCCTATCATACAATCAGGCTCTTCCCAACAAAACATGACATACATCCATAGGGATTATGTCACACCAAACCTCATCAAAGTAACTTTTCCCTGCCGAAAAAGAGACCAAGCATCTGAAATTTACTTGTAAACCTTACCTTGATTTAGCCATTAGATGCATTAGAGGTGTGGATATACTGAAGTTTGTAAACCAAACTTTTCAATTAAGGTTATTGAGGCCACATTAGAACAGCTCCCACTGTCAATGATTAGTGAGCAAACTTTGCCCCAAATGGTGCACCTGCTATGGAATATATTTTCCCTTTGCTCATCCTCAGTGCTCCTTTAGACATTGAGAGTTCTCCTAATGACCAACATCTCTCCTTCATCACTTTGCCCAAGGACTTCTTCTCCGTCCTGTTCCTCTATGAAACAGACCTTCCTTTCATCCTCCACTTCTTCTTCCTGAGAAGCCTAGTACTCAGCCAAGGTAATAACTCTTTTGTTGGGACATTCAGAAGCTATGTGTCCCAAACCATGGCACTTGAAACACCTCCTAGAGGCGACAGTGTTTGGTGGGGGTTTGTTTTGTGGAGTAGAGGTTTTAGGAGCAATCTGAGATAAGGCTTCAGTGGGTTTAGTGTTTATTTGAGGGCTCCCCTTATTGAAGGTTTGGTTTCTGAGAAAGGGTTTAGGTGGTTCTCTCTTGACAACCTTGGACTTCTTTTGTTGCTCAACTCAATGAGCTAACACACATACATCCTCAAAAGTAGTATACTACTGCAGCTCAGCTACATGAGACTATTTCTAGTCCATTAAGGTATCTCACAATAGTTCGGTCTTCAGGTTCTTACAAATCACACTTGATTAAAAGTTTTTTCAAACTCCCTAGTGTATTCCTCAACAGACATGTTTCCTCGAGTCAGATTATGCAACTGAATATAATTGTCTTAAAGGTAAGATGGGGGTAAGAACTTGTTCTTGAGCTTAAACTTTGTTTTAGTCCAGGTTCTGATCTTGCTCTTCATTTTCTTGGCTCTCTTGGCTTTTAGGTTGGTCCACCAAAGTGATGCATACATCCTTAGCCTCAATGCCACAAGCTTTACCTTCTTGTCTTCTGGAATGTCTTTGTAATCAAAGACTCTCTCAACTATTTACAACCAGTCAATGAACTCATCAGGGTCAAGCTTTCCTTCAAACTCAGCCACCTCTATCTTGATGTGAAGGTTAGCTGGTCTGTTTGGTGCCTCACCTCTTCTCTACCTTGGTTCTAAATCATCTTTATTGGAGGAAGCAAAGGGGTTTCCTTGATTGTCAACCTCTTCCTTGTGTGATTGTGCAGAAGAACTATGAGACTCAGAATATAAGGTTCTCCTCTTGTTCTTGAGAGATTTTCCTAATTGTTTCTTGAGGTACTCATTTTGTTTCTCAAGATACTCATTATTCTTCATCAGTGCCTCAAACTTTTCTTCCAAGGACATGCTGTCACTCATCTTGCCTGTTCTAGGACAAGGGTTCTTTATGGACTGTGTCTTTGGGCAAAAGGGTTGTGTTTTGGTTGCTAGCTCAGGCGTAGGAAAGTAGCCTAAGTTCTGATACCAAATATGATGGAGAATAATCTAGATAGAAGGGGATTGGTAAAGAATCAAGCAAACTGTCTGGACAGGTTTGCTTGAACTGGATTGAAATTGATCACGAGACTCAAGAGCCACGATAAACTGAGCTTGCCCTTGGATACATCCATACTACCAAGGCAATCCTAAGGCCCTTGATGCTAACATGGATATAGATACACCACCTGATCAACAACAGGACTCACTAGGACACCACCTGTAATGGCTAGAATACAGGATAGCTAGAGAGAGTTTAAATGGAAAGGAGCTATGCTCAACTTTAATCTCAACAACCGCCCATTACAACTGAAAAATGAGGCTTTCATACTCAGCCTCACACTTGCTCTCAATGACTGAACTAGAAATAAAAGCAAACTAAAAATAGAAATTAAGTTTAAATTATAAATAGCTTAAAACAGCAGTTCTTCTTATCTTTGATACCTATTCTGGTTGCTAATCTCCATTACTGACGTGTCACTACTATGAAGGATCAATGTACTTATAATGATGGCCTTAGGGAGCAAAATGCAGCTGTTAATCGAGTGATTAGCCTGGGATGGTAGCATAGTACAATAGTCTGTTATCCCTTCGATCAAAGGGTATTTCCTTTGATTTTGTGCTGGTTAAAAGCTAGTGTAATGTCAGCTGAATGAACTATTTTGGGGCTTTATTTGATAATATTTTAGACACCTTTTCATACCCCTTAACTTGCCAAAGCCTACTGCAAAATGAGTCATCTTTGACTCTCAAAAATGCTGTTGTGCTGGATTGGAATCTGGACAGTGCAAGCTATTTGGACTGAACAGGCTGAATGAGCTAAAGTAAAAGGTGGGGCAACTTGTATCGTTTACTAGCTAATAATTAATCTAGCAAATGAGCAAAGTTACTGCTCAAAAGGCCCACCGATTATTGAACTGAATGGCACAGATTGAACTGGATAGGTGTGCTGGACAGGATGCTGCAATCTGGACCTTGTGTCAAGATTTTGAGGATCAAGGCTTCAACATTCTGGCTTGGGTTATTGTCAGTGGAGGGATTTCCATCTAAGATAGGTCTGTCACTCTTCTATATCGTGCGAATCGTATATCTGACTTTTACTTAAAAAAACCAACCTGAACTATTAGGTCAACATACCTAATGTTAATCTTGGCACTTAAAATTTGGCTATAAGGCTTTACTATGAAATCATTGTGCTTCATATTTGACTTTCAGAAGTCTCACCTTAGGCTTACTAAGGCAATTGCTAAATATTATCACTTATCATTCATACAACATAAGTATAATGATAATTCAATATCACACACACTCAATGTTAATATTTTAAAGTCTCATCTTGCCCATTACTCAAGCATTAGGCTGATTGCCTATATAGTTAGGCCAATTAGAAGCCAGTGATATTTCATATGTCTAACATGCAACAATAAATCATAAGCATTTTGTATATTTACAAAAGAAACGTGTCCATCATATAATAAGATACGTCCAAATACTAAACCTTATAAATTCCTAGACTCAACATATGAGCTTTGAACGCATAACTAGAAATAGGTTTAGTCAAGGGAACATATTTAACTTATTAGTGTATATATACCTAATGGCAATGTTTTTCGTCTCTATAGTAACAAGCAACACAATCCGCCTCCATAGTTGACATTGTTGTGTAGTTTTGCTTCTTATTGCACCATGACATGAATTTTCCACCAAGGGTAAAGACATATCATGAGGTTTGAGCTAGACTAATCTAGGTCAATACCCTAATCGTCATTTAAGTATCCTCTTGGCTTAAGGTTTCCATCTTGATAGCAAAGGACTAAGTCAATAGTACCATGAAGGTGGCGCTTGATTCTCTTGACAACTTACCAATAAGCAAGTCCCGGGTTACTTTGATAACGACTTACTGAACCAACCACAAAGTAAATATCGGGCCATGAACATAACATGGATTTTATTAAGCTTCCTATGATACTAGCGTAACGGGCATTGTTCATTATCTCTATTTCATCATCTATTTTAGGGCATTGATTAAGACTCAAGGTTAGACCTTCTTAACTAAAGTATCTACGGATTCAGAATTATACATCCGAAATCATTCCAAGAATTTTTCGATGTATGCTTCTTGGGACAGTTTTGGATTATTTCCACTCCTATGATATACCTATTTTCACCCATATTCTTCATCTTAAGGACATAGGACAACCACTTTTTAGTAGCGTCGATCATCTCCAAGTTGTTCTTAGCCAGCAGTATGTCATCTACTTATAGGATAAGAAACATAATGCTACCTGTTGATCTTTTCACATACACACAATGGTCTTTTGAAACCCTAGATAAGCCAAATGAAGTTATGACTTCATAGAATCTAAAGTACCAAGATATGGAAGATTGTTTAAGACTATATATGGACCTTTTAAAACAACACAACTTGTTTTCTTATCCCTTTGATACAAAACCAATGGATTGGTCCACATAAATCTCTTCCTCAAGGTCATCATTGAAGAAAGCAGTCTTTACATCCATTTGAAATAACTCTAGGTCCAAATGGGCAACCAGGGCTATGAGTAGGTGAGTAGAGGTAAATCTCACTACGGGAGAAGATGTCTCTATGTAGTCTATATCCTCAATTTGGGTAAAGCTTTACACCACTAGACGGGCCTTGAATTTTATTGATCGAACCATCTGCCCGATATTTTATCTTGATAAACTGCTAATTTCCAGTAAACTTACGTCAGGGTGGAAAATCAACGAATTTTCAAACCTTATTTCTTGCCATTGGGTCTATCTCACCCCTCACAGCATCCATCCACTCTTTGTGATTTGGTGAATTAATCATCCCTTGATAAGAGGTAGGTTTCTCAACTTTCAAGAAAGTTCATAGGAATATTTCCTGTTTGACTTAGAAATATCGTCCAGGAATTCTTTCATGCTCACTCCTTCAGATTCTTGGATCTTCATTACTTGTCTGCCTAGGTGAGGAATCCCCCTCTTTCTCTAACAGGTATGGGACCCTGAGCTTATGGAGAATCACTCCTATTATCCCTTAGAGGTGTGGGATCCTGAATATATGGGCTAACTGCATGTTCAGAAATAGGAGATTGAGGATAAACCACATTCTCAGGTCGAGTTTCCTTAACATTTGGAGATTGAGAT
Source organism: Carnegiea gigantea (assembly GCA_029747015.1). NCBI lineage: Eukaryota > Viridiplantae > Streptophyta > Magnoliopsida > Caryophyllales > Cactaceae > Carnegiea > Carnegiea gigantea. The sequence goes on from JAKOGI010000067.1 coordinate 666,722, forward strand.
GAATATGATTCTCCTTAATAGACAAACCTTCACCGTTCCTATCAAATAAGGGAGACGTACCATCCTTGGTGACATAGTTAGAATTCAAATCCTCCTCCTCACCGAGAGATGGTTGAATGTCTTGTGGTAACTCAGACAATGTGAAGTCCTTTTTAAATTTCATCAAATGGTTAGGAACTAATCCTCAAGAAAACTAAAATTGCAAGAATTCATTTCATGAAAGACATATTCACGAGCTCGATAGGTTTGAAAAGTTCTAACATTTCGTTCTGACTAAGTCTCTATTACCACTGTAAAGTGTGTGAACACATTAAATACTTAATAGCAGTGAGATAATAGGTACACACACCTATACCAGAATAATATATAGCTCCATGATGTGCTTTCATGTTCATGGGCCTGTAGATATCTGGGGTGAATGAACTCCAAGGGACTCGAAACGCTTGGAGCCGTATTAAAAGACTTCATAGCTGCTTTACTAGCTAGACATAACCAAATCTGGCAATTTAACCCTAGTGAGTTGATTCTAAAATACCATCGTTTAACTAGTTTGTTAACTCTATCTTGGCCCTCATGGTCAAGTTGAGCATGCCTAAAAAACAAAGTTGAAAATAAGGCAAACATAGAAGATGTTTATTAGGTGGCTGAGGTTAACTGAGTTCTTCTTTAAATAAGGCCATTTCACAGTAGATTAAGGAGACGCAGCGGAAAAGAAGACTCTTACTCTCTAGTTTTTCCATTCTTTTCCTTTTTTCTAAGTTTAGTTTAGATTTCTAGTAGTTTTGAGTGTAAGTGTTGAAGAAGTGCTTACTATTTTAGAGCCCCTGTGAAGTTGGGAAACCCTTGGAGGATCTCAAATTGCACCGAGTTTTCTTCTCTTAAGCTATGCTTAGTTATTGTTAATTTAAACATGTGTGAGTAGCTTTCTCAATTTAGGGATTGTTAGCCAAGTATTGATGTTGGAATCTCTCATCTTTATTTAGTTGTACTTGTTCTTGATTGGAATTGGTTGAATTCTATGTTGTGTATGAAATTGTAGTGGTTGAATTTTGGCCAAATTCATTTGCTAATTCTAAATAGTTAAATGAAGGACTGAAAGGTAAAACTTGCTATTTGATCAACAAGGTAGGACTTGACTTAGCAATACTTGAGAGAGATTTGTTTGTTAAGAGGATCTTTAACCATCACTCCATAACTTAGACTAAACAAGGACATTTCAAAGAATGATAATTGGTTAGTTTAGGCAATTCAATTTTTTTTGAAAGAAAAGATTGAATTCTTAATGCGATTACACCCCTTTTAATCTCCCATTATAGATCAAGTACATGATATATTTAATTGATGCACATCTTTACAAGGTGAAACAAATCCCTAGATGTTTTAAATTGATTGAATTTTCCAATTAGGTTATGGTTCAAATTCTCTATTGAAATTTGCTTGCTGAGCATTTTTATAGGACAAAATTCAATAGATTACGATTGGTCTCCGTGGGAGCAATATCTTTACTAAACTACAATACCTGTACGCTTGCTGGCATAGGTCAATATCGAAGACATCTAGACAAAAATCAAAAGAGAAAACTAATCTTAGAAACAAAAAGACACAAAGTAACGTCGCACCCCAGGTGCATTGAGAGTACTATGAAGAAGGAATGCACTTTCTTCATGGAGTTTTAGATTAGAGGTGTGCAAAACCGGTTAATCGAAGTTTCGGTTAACCAAAAATCGATTAACTGATGTTTTGGTTCAAAAAATTCGATCCGTAACCGTACCGAAAATATTGGTTAACCATTTTTCCGTTAACTAAAACTTTTGAATCATCTAAAACCCAAACCATAATTGAACCGAAAAAGTAGGTTAACCAATTTTTCAGTTCAGTTAGCCGATTTTTCGATTAGGCTAGTGGTTAAGTTCACAAATAATAAAAAAACATATACTTTCTTGGCAAATTTTGCATTTTTTATGTTAAATTTTTTTTAAATAAAAATTGAACTTTGGTTAAACAATAAAAAAAGTACACTTTTTTACCTAATTTTTTATTTTTTATGTATAATTTTTACAAACAAATTTATTTTCGTTTCGGTTAACCGCTGGTTAACCAAATTTTCCAATCTTCTGAACCATAACCAAACCGAAAACCAAAACCTTGTTTTAGTTCGGTTAATCAAATCAATTTTTTTGAAAAATTTGTTAAGTCAATTGATTTTTCGGTTCCATTTTTTCGATTTTTCGGTTCAGTTCGGTTTTCAGTTCCGCGTTTTTTTGGACACCCCGATTTGAGATGATATGTCTCTATTTCAAGAACATCTTCTGCGCTGTCGTTTTCTAAAATGACAGTCTGTGAACCCATTGGGTAGCAATGAAAGTTCACAAAATCGACTTGGCCCTAAACTATATGCCTCGTTACTCCCATGTCTACAATCCATTAGGGATCCTAGTAGGTAACAAATGCTTGGGAGCACACATAATATTCATAGGTAATTGTAAATAAGCTACCTTAGTTGGCTCAGGACAATATCGAGTGCAGGATTGCTTATTTCCACAATTTATAGCACTTCATATGTGCTATTTTCTTCTCTCTATTGCACTTAACCTTTTCCTTCTGGCAATACTACCCTCAGGTTCGGATTCAATGGGAATTGAATTTGATCGAACATGATATTAAGCTAATCCCACATGCACTTAGCAGTGGAATAGCTTTCAAATTCCCCGGCCAGATCATCATGCATGCAATACGACATAGTATAGCATGTTGATCAATCAGTCTTAGACCATTTTCGGTATGCCCTTAAGTTCTCTCGATACTGCTTACTAGCAGTACCATCTTTGCCATTCTGGGAGACCTAGAGGTCGTCAAGTATTCTAAGACTTCATGCTCATTTAGAAGAAATTAAATCTTCTGACACTATGTATCATAGTTAATGCTATCCAGCTTTCCATTGGTAAACAAATCACCAACCATATTTCAATTGCCATATCTAGAGGTATATATGTAAAGGATGGACATTAGGCATATTTTCAAATAATTAAAATATTAAAAACTCCATTATTCACGTCGTATGATCGAAAATTTGGCTAAGCTCATAGTCAACACATACAAACATGAATTAGAAATTTCTACGATTTAATTACCATATGTTTCCATAAAATAAAACTTATGGAGTACTCAATTGTTAAACTAATTAACACATTTAGAAATATCACAAAGATATTCAACTTAATCATGTAAAACAAATTTACATGAGGTTATCTTATATAAAACGAATTTATATATAACTACAAATATGTTATTTAAAATTCTATTTCATGACATATCAAGCAGAAATTCATTTTATTATATAAAATGTATTTATATAATAAAATGAAATGATATTGCGAAACATATTTGAATAATAACATATTACAAAAGAAGTTCATGAAAGCCCATATAGTATTGTATAAAACGCATTTATATAATAATCATGAAATATATTCAAATGTCACTCATAAATTATTAAATACATTCATAATTTTATGAATTTAGATTTCATGAAACAAATTAATGAAATGTTGCCAAATTACATAATTAGAAGGAAACATGAAGTAAATTCATATTCATTAATGTCGCTAAGGAACAAGTGCTAAATCAGTGTAGCAAATTCACAACAACTCATGTAGTTTGTATATATAAAAAACATATTTATATAATATTATCAATTGATGATTGACAATGAATCATATTCACGTAACAAAATATTATATAAAACATATTCATATAAAACACATCCAAATATTAATCACAAGTAATCATATAGAACACGTCTATATAATATTACAAATTTAAAATAATATGAACTAAATTCACAATAAAACTTCTCAACATAGCATAAAAGAATTCGAATATTGCTCGCAAATTATATAAAGTGTATTCATATAATATTGTGAAATATAGATTTCATGAAATGGATTCATGAAATAATTGCATACCATATATACCCAAATGATAGCACGAAACATGTTCATAGCATATAATACGAAACATATTCACATGAAAACAAATTGAAAGACTATTCGCAAATTACAAAAACTCATTCATATAATATTACAAATTTAAAAAATATTAAAAAAATTCATACCATGAACTGTGCGTATGGGCATAATGCAAAAATAATCCACAAAAATTTGATTAACACTTTATTATATAATCTTAAAACAAAATAGAAAGGGTACACAAGTTAGGGAGATTTGGTCCTGAAATCTAAAATTTAATAGAAAAGCCATGACATAAAGAAAATAAGCTAGTAGTGAGGCTTGGTCCAATAAAAAAAATGCCCTAACCAACAGTAAACACCTTTCTTCCTCTCTGTAACCTAGCACAACCCCCCTACCCCGGAAACTTGTTTGATCTCTCAGATCTCCTCTCTCTCTCTCTTGAATTTGAAGCCTCAAAGCTTCTTTGCTAGTGCCACCATAAACGGCCACCATGCTCAACCCACACTTCCCTTTTTCACAACAACCCTTCATCTCCACCGAACCACCACCAAAACCCCAGAGAATAAGGTTGCTGCTCCCTACGCCATGGGAAAACCACTGGTCCATGCATCAATGGCTTGTGCAGCTCAAACTGCCATCACTAGTGTGTAGATCTCGTAATTGAGTCAATTGACCACATCTACGCAGCCACACACCACCCTACTGGCAGCGTGTGAGACCACGCTGATAAGTGCTTAAAGTGTATATCATTTTGGGGTCATTTTGCTACATTTTAAGGGAAAATTCTATGCTTTATGTTGTAATTTATACTCCGTTTTCATTTTACGCTCGGGTATGGTTCTTTTCTATGTTTTGCAGATTTCTGAACCATTTGACCCCAAATTTGACCCATAAATGAGTGTATTTGTGACTCTCCATGGATACCCTTGACTTGCCACGCGCATAGAAGAAAGAAGAACAGAAGAATGTCGAGGCAGTGGACACCACAATCGGTCCGTGATGAGTTACATGGTCCGTGGTGTCTTTATTTCCTGTGAGACCTTTTGTTTTCTTGCAAGCTCTTCGACTTCCTAGCAGTTATTATTCCATTATTATGCGTGGCTACTTGTCTTCCAGAATTTTACTATAAAAAGGGGTACTTCTCAACCTCATTTCAACACCCCATCATCTCATCTTATACTCCTTTTCTCTCTTCAAGTAGATTAGGATTAGCTTAGATTAGAGAGAGAGTGAGATAGAGTTGAAGTACAGACTTGCAAGGATCCCATCTCGGGTTTGCGCGATGGTTAAAGCGTGATTTTTGGCTAAGCAATTCTTCTCTTTTCTCTTCTCTTTTTCTCTTTAGATTTATCATTTTGGAGTAGGTAGTTGTTTAATCTTTCATCATGTCTGAGTGGTTTTCTTAGTCTGGGAATTTAGTAGTTTTTGGAAGTATAGTTCGATAATGTTTTAATCTAAAGAATTGTGCTTATTTTCATGATTGGTATGATTTCGTTCTATTAAGTATTTGATATGTTATGAGTTGATTTTTGGCCAAAATTTACTTTCACACTTGAAACAATCGAGTGAACAATCGAAAGACAACATTTGGTTGTTGGACTGCTTGAATAGACCTAGCATAACTTCATCTCGAAAGAGACATTTATATGTGAGGAGGGCTGGTAAGTAATTGAATATATTTAACTTGAATTAATTCAAATTAGTTTGAAAGAACGACGTTTGCTTAGTTTAGGAAAATTTGATTAATTTCGAAGGAATAGATCAAGTTTCTAGACAAGATTAGAATTCCTCAGAATTAGCTAATTAGAGAATAACACATGTTTATTAATTTTGATCCAATTCTTTTCCATTATTGCAAAACTTCCTAGACATTTTTCTCTTATTGATTTAGACGAGTTCATTTGCAGTTGTTAATCAAAACCACTTGAATTAGAATTTTGCTTAGATATCTTGAGGTGGTATAGCCTAATAGATCAACCTAGTCTCTGTGGGATCGACCTTAATGCTACAACGCCACCGTGCGCTTGCAGGCCTATCAAGTTTTTGGTGCCGTTGCCGGGGACTAGCGTCGAATATTGGGTTTTTTCTAATAGGTTTGACTAAGCATTTTGTTTTTCTTTGGAAAAAAAACTAAAATAAAAAACTAAAAAAATAAGAATTTTTGAGAAACAACAATGGCAATTTTTCATTTTGCCCAATTCGAGCATGAATTATTTTGGAGGTATTTTAAGGCATTCGAATGTCTTTCTTGCTAATGTGGTTATTGTGTTGGTAGTGAAAATTTTAGACATTGTTGATGAGGGTGTGAATAGTAAACCTATACTCTTTTAAAGTGTTCGGATTTTCATAGTAGAAATGTTGATGATGCATGGTATTTGCTTATGTGGATTGCTTGGGATTCATTTGAATTTGAGAAGAATACTATTATTTCTAAATATTCATTTCCTGATCCTTGCTCGTTCTGTTCTAGATCGTATTATGCTCCTTTTTGGTGTGATTTGTTTAATGCTTCTAACCACGATATTAATTCGTGTCCTTATTATGCATGCTATGTTCAACCTGGCTTTGTATCATCTTGGGACAATACTGATGTTGTCCTATCCTTACATGATTCATCCTTCCCTTCAGCTCAGTGCACGGGACTTGAGGTGGGTGAACTTTTTGGGGTAGTTGCTAGATTTGATGTTGCTGATGCATGTTTTAAGTCAGAAGATATTTTATATGAGGTGCACGATCTAGATGAGACTCCTTTAGATGGGTCACGTGATGAGTTCGTGCGTAAGGAGTCTCTTAGCCTTGGTTTTGATGATTGTGTTTTCCCTAATCCCCTTGATCATTCACATGTTTCACCTATGTATTTACAACCCTCTCCATCCCCTAAGTATAAATTGTTGAGCCCATTGATAATTCTATGATTTGTAATGCTAATATTGATTTGGGCTATGAGGACAAAATGTTTAATATGCTTGATGGAAACGTTGATAATTTTATTTCCCTAGGTTACTTTGGTGGGTATAATGCCTCACTTGACCTATGTTGTATAAGCCTAGAGGACTTGCCTAGGAAAATCACAAGGACTACATGCTTTGATCCTTTATATGATTTTTCTATAGGCTTTGATAAGGTTAAGAGGATACTTATACTCTTTGGTGTGATTTTGGTTATTGCCTCTTACCTTTTATTTTCTAAATTGTGGTCCTAGGAGTTTGATAAGCTCCTACATGCTTTAACAGTATCTGCTTTCATGAGCCAAGTCTTGAAGATATGATGGAGTGGCTGATGCTCCATTTACCCCATTTGCGTAGAGGTCTTAGCTTAGGTGCACTATGCACCTAACCTAGTAAGGTCAATACCTTTTTTTTCCCTTTCCTTCCTTTACTTTCTTTCCTTTGAATAATAATGCTTTATCCAAGCATGGAGGAAGGGTAGTTCTATGTTTTTCTATTTTGGTTATTAGCTTGCATACATCCTAGAGCATATAGTTTTAGGTTTCCCTTTTGTATGCATTAGTGTTTCACATTCAGTTGCATTTTAGGTTTGCATATAGGATTGCATGAAGGGATGGTGTGGATGGTGTGGGATAACCTCGAATGATGCTTTTGTTTAGGCAAAATAGCTTTCATGAGCTTGAGTAGCTTTTGATATGTAATCCCTTTTGGTGCTAATTGTGCACTACTTAGGGTTGCAGTTGATTGTTACTCTTGCTTGTGACATGCTATGGTTTGCCTATTTTAAAGAGGTTGTTCGGTTCCATCTTCCTTGGTTGGTTTTCTATAGCGTTTGCTTGAGTACGAGCAACGGTTTAAGCATGGGGAGTTTGATAAGTGCTTAAAGTGTATATCATTTTAGGGTCATTTTGTTATATTTTTAGGGAAAATTATATGCTTTATGTTATAATTTACACTCCTTTTTCGGTTTTACGCTTGAGTACGGTTCTTTTCTGTGTTTTGCAGGTTTCTGAACCATTTGACCCCAGATTTGATCCACAAATGAGTGTATTTTTGACTCTCCATGGATATCCCTGACTTGCCACGCGGGTGGAAGAAAGAAGAACAAAAGAATGCCGAGGACTGGACACCACAGACGGTCTGTGGTGAGTCCCATGGTCCGTGGTGCCTCTAGTTCTTGCAAGGCTTTTTGTTTTCTCACAGGCTCTTAGACTTCCTAGCGATTATTATTCCATTATTACGCATGGCTGTTCGTCTTCTAGAATTTTACTATAAAAAGGGGTACTTCTCAGCCTCATTTCAACACCCCATCATCTCATCTTATACTCATTTCCTCTCTCAAGCAGATTATGATTAGTTTATATTAGAGAGAGAGTGAGATAGAGTTGAAGTGAAGACTTGCAAGGATTCCATCCCGGGTTTGCACGACGGTTAAAGTGTGATTTTTGGCTAAGCAATTCTTCTCTCTTCTCTTCTCTTTTCCTCTTTAGATTTATCATTTTAGAGTAGTTAGTTGTTTAATCTTTCATCATATCTGAGTGGTTTTCTTAGTATGGGAATTTAGTAGTTTTTAGAAGTATAGTTGGATCATGTTTTGATCTAAAGAATTGTGCTTATTTTCATGATTGGTATGATTTCGTTCTATCAAGTGTTTGATATGCTGTGAGTTGATTTTTGGCTAAAATTTACTTGCACACTTGAAACAATCGAGTGAATATTCAAAAGATGACATTTGGTTATTGGACTACTTGAATAAACTTAGCATAACTTCGTCTCAAAAGAGAGATTTATATGTTAGGAGGGCTAGTAAGTAATCGAATATATTTAAATTGAATTAAGTCAAATTAGTTTGAAAGAGCGATATTTGCTTAATTTAGGCAAATTTGATTGATTTTGAAAGAATAAATCGAGTTTCTAGATACGATTATAATTCCTCAGAATTAACCAATTAGAGAATAGCACATGTTTATTAATTTTGATCCAATTCTCTTTCATAACTATGAAAATTCCTAGACAGTTTTTCTCTTATTGATTTAGATGAGTTCATTTGTAGTTGTTAATCAAAACCATTTGAATTAGAATTTTTCTTAGCATATGGTGAGGGGATATAGCCCAATAGATCAACCTAGTGTCTGCGCGATCGACTTTGATTGCTACAATGCCACCGTGTGCTTGCAGGCCTATCATACACGTGGGTTCTTGGCTTTGATTCGGGGTTTTTCCCAGCAGCAATGCGCATATTAGCCTGCTTAGAGGGGAGAGGACAAAGGAGGCGATCAAAATGACCTCCACTGGTGGCGCATGACTCACACGCGCCACCCTTCTTTGGCAGTTCTGATGGGTATGTCGGCAAGCTTACTTCTCTGCCTTTTCTATCTTTTTTTTAAATTGTTAATTGTGAGTGTAAGAGATCTGAGCTTCACTATTGCCCGGCCCACTAAGACCTGCCGAGATGGTTGCCACTCACCATAGCTGCCACCTCATGGTGACGTCGAGTAAAGTCCTGGCTTACTAAGAGGCTTAGAAAGTGGGTCACTTATGAGTCAGATTTCAGGGTTAGGTTTCTGGATAGAAATCACCACACATTCACATAAATGTGCTGACCATTTGACTATGAGCCACTTCAGTGAACAGTCAAGGTTTCAGATTTTAGGGTTTTTTGGGGTGATTAGACACATGGATTTTCATAGCAACCCAGCATGACATACAATTAAGTATGTTATCATCTAAACACATTGGCATAATGGCGAAGCAAAACATGCTTCGAAAAATCCTATTCAGCATAATTGCACACATCTACGTAAGTAACATGCTTTGACGAATTAGATTAACACAAATAGCAAAAATTGAACGAACTAACCGAATTTGCTAAACTGAATTAATCAGGGTTAGAATCGAGCAACGACGACTCTAATACCAACCACTATTGGTGGATTAGGACATACCATAGCGTGAAAGTGTAGGATCTCATTGCTCGGTGATTGCCCATGAATTGTTGAACCAGGATTAATGGTGGCTACTAGAGTCACGGTAAAACATCATTCCCCAAACCCAACCCCGGTAAATGATAGGATTAACGTGAGAGAGCAGAGAGAATATAGTTGTGGAGATGTTGTGTTCAAGTGTTGTATCTCGTTCTCCTGATCTCATCTCTTATTAATAATGGTATTAAGCTTTACAAGCTGATCAGATAGTTAATGTAGGGTTAATATATCATTAATCAACTTTTAACAGCCTATTTAATGTGAGTTAATGTGATCGTTACATTAGGTCAACACATTGCATACTTGATGTGCATAATTTATGTGAGACATATATTTAGATATCCTGGGCACATTGTCCTTGATGCACTCGATAGCATTCCAAATGTTATGGTTGGCTTTGCTTGGTGCGGCAACCATGGCGGACAAGCATGGCAGCGTAATTATATGTATAGTTTTATTAGGCACAAGGTGGTAGGAGGTCGACCATGTAGCATGCGAGCTTCTAGGAAAATTTTCGCCCTTAGGAAGGTAGGGGACACGATTGCATTTGATTTCTTTGTTTTTGTGGGAGGGGGTTAAAACTTTGAAAATTCACATCTTGTTAACACCTTAAAACCTCTAACGAATAAGATGAGATAAATAAAATAGAAATATGATTTTACTATTTGCATAAATGAACCTGTAGAATTAGCACTAATATATATCTTTTTATTTCTCATTCAAGATAAGATAAAAGTATATAACTCATATTTCAATTTGTCAATTCAAGCAATCAAGTATTTCAGAAAACTCTACTAGTCATTAAGTGTTTCGTGGAAATCAGTGTGCCATCAAATAATTTATCGAACAAATTTTCATTACCTTTAATTTCCACTCATTTATATATATCAAAATGTCTCTTATGAGAGGAACGAAAGTGAAAAATGTAGCGTTAAATATACCTACGTTGAAGAAAGCTTGTTTATCTTTATATAAACATTTTGTAAAATGCTTAATGATTAGTGTAAGTACAAAAGTAAGGACAATTACTTAAATTAAAGTTTTATTACACTTTTATTTTTTCCTGTTTTATTTTAGTTAGAAACATTCTTGAAACACAAGAATGTAGACTAATATATTATTAAAAACTAGAAAAATCAAGCTTTTTAGTTAAGTAAGTACCTTGATTTTATACTCCCAGACATTAAGTGTTTAATATTTTTTTTGAACCCTGCAAGAACTTTCATCTTCTCATTAAATCAATTATTTAGAAATGTCATGTTTACTGGCATATGGAAAAATGGTCATGCATAAACATGTAAAAAAATTTAATAGACAAAAGTATTCAACTAATAAAATTAATCTTAACATGAAAACAACATTGTTGATTAAATACATTGAAATATTATTTAGCATCATAGAGGAAATAGTTCTAGTACATGTTATATGGTAGTAAAGCAATAAAGCTCATACAAACTTGGTAACCCACAATTAACACTAGTGAAAATTCGGGTTTGGGTTAAATTCGAGTTGGACAAATTGGACAATGTCAAAATTTGGACAAAAAATTGGTGATCGATACTCGGTGTTTTCCAGGCCAGATAATTTGGACAAGGATAAATTCGGGTCAAAATTAGATTCGGGCAATAGAAATATGAAAAATGTTATGTTACAATTTAAAATTTGGATGAAAAATTCATGATCATACTAGAATGTTTCCGGGTCCGATCGTCTGACATACTCAGATATTTGGTTGAGATAAGTTTTTGCCAGCGCACCACCACACTACATTCAATTTTGGAGACAAGTAACTAAAGCAACTAAAAATAGGGAATGAGTTGCAAGTTCCAGGAGTTCGATTAAACAAAGGAAAGAATTGTAATAAAGCAAGCATACGAAGGCGAACTGCAATCAAGTTAAAACTTAACCATCATTGTGTAATTGTCAGAGTCAAGAACAAAAGTAATGCAAACATAACAGCACTAATGTCATATGAGGTAGTCCATAGGTTCATTTGTAAAAGCCCAAAAATTTATATTTATATTTTAGTATAATAATTATTTTATATTTGTCTCTTGTTGCTTGTAAGAGTAAAGCTTCCAATATTTGCATTTCTCCATTCCCTTTAAAATACGACTCACGCCGAGAGTAAGATTTTATTTATATTTCATGAATGCCATAAGTTTAGCATAATTTAAGATTTCAAACTTTAGCATCTAGCCACTAGCTTGAGCTCATAGGAACGAATCAGATGATTGATTTCTTGTGCTTAGAGTTCTAAGTCAAGCCCAAACTCTTTAATGTGCATTTGTCATATGAGCATTTATTAATATATGTTTTGCTTACATGACTTTTGGAATTACATACTCTCAGTTATATGATATAGGCTTTGGTTTTGTTTTGGTTTGGTGGCAGAATATGGACATAATCTCACCTTATTAGTGATTAGAGGAAGAGAAAAAGGGGTTATGAGGTTATGGGATGCTAAAAAATAGGTATTTGTGGGGGTATGTTTGCATGGGTTGCTACCGTCTTAGCTATGGTATGGCCCCTAAAGCTGACTAAGGTGAGGTAGCAAGAGCTACACGCTTTTCAACTTAAGCAAGCGCCAAAGCTGGAGATGGCAAAGTAGGAAGAGGGTTGGCTTGATTGATCATGAGGAGCATGCTTGCACAAACTTGATGATGGAAGCAGTGGCAGTCTAGGGTATTAAATTAGGGGTGTTTGCCTATGAACATTCATCACCATGTATACTATAAAATAAAGTTTGAACAATACATGAAATATTTGAATAACCTGCTATTACAATTGTCCTTTACGTTTTTTCATTTTTTGTAATCGATACATAATAGAATTATTAGAAACTGAATCAAATACATCTTTTTCTATATAACAAACCAAGCAATCATTCAAAAACAAATCACACATTCAATTCTGAAGTGTATTTTTTATGATTTTCATTGTCTCTTTAATGACAAAGGTTAATTCTTAGATATCATTCATAGTTTACTTATTATGAGGAACTTTTTAATATATTCTTATTTTTTGTTCTTTAAGCTTTTTGCACATTTCTCTGTATTTTTCTCACTCCTCTTCATAATCATAGCTAATCTTCAAAAAAAGAAAAAAAGTGAGTAAGGGAAGAGGCAGCCATGAAATCTCTAATTGGAAACTCTTAAATCAGCTCCTTGTTTTGTAAGTTCTCTTCAACCCACTTCACAAAATTTTATTTTTCTGTTGCTCTTTTGTAATTTCTTATGTTTAATTGTCTAATTTAATTTCTTAGCTCGTGATTTACAAGACTATTCTTCCCTTTCCTGAGGGTTTTTTGATGTAGAACTTTAGAAGAGCTCATCCCAAAAGCTAGCTCAAGGGTTGGGAGAACCCAAAGTCTATATAAACCCAACATCAACGCCCCATATGATCGATGTGGGACTCAAGTCCCATACCTTGCAATTGGACAGTAATAATCCACCACGCTTTGCAGCCCAGGCACCCGCGGGCTGCCTGTGTGCTAGAACCTTCTAGCCCCTGGCGAACACTGCAATACCGGCGTCACCACCCAAGCTGCGAGGACACTGAGATATGGGGTTGGCTCTGACACCAATTGATATAGAACTTTGGAAGAACCCCATCACAAAAGCTAGCTCAAGGGTTGGGAGAACCCAAAACCTATATAAACCCCACATCAACCCCCCATATGATCGATGTAGGACTCAAGTCCCATACCTTGTAATTGGACCGTAACATTTTTTCATACAAGATTTGCTATTTATGAGTATTTTAGAATTTGTAATCTGCGGTGGGGCTGAGCAGAGGCGGATTTCAGATGAAGAGAGAGGCAAGACTCAACAGGTGAGGATTTCAAATGGAGAGAGAAGAGGCGTTTATGGAGAGCAGTGCAAGCGATGGAGTCAAGAAGGCAGGGGCAATGACTAGTGACGTGAGTGCTTTTTGGTCCTTTGAAAATTGGAATTTAATTTTTTAAATGAAGTCAAGTATTTTCTGATGGGCCAAATTTTAGATGGGCCGCATTTAAGCTTCATTCTCAGCAGTCTAGCCTTAGCAATGAGAATCTATAGTTTTTTTGAGACTGTCTTAGGGGTATCCACCTATAGTATGTTTAAGGCCTCCAAAGGAGCTCATTAGAGTTTTTTTTGGATTAGTGGTGTCCAATGACAATCTATAGTTTTTTTGACCCTGTTTTAGGGGTGTCCACCCATAGTGTGTTTAAGGCCTCCAAAGAAGCTCATTAGAGTTTTTTTTGGATTAGAGGTGTCCATGGACACCCCTCCCGTAGTCATAAATCCACCCCTGGATGGAAAAACATGATGATGATGGTGATAGTATGAGGAGGTTTGGCTGGGGAAGGCATATGTGTGAGTCATGTGCTAGGCATATGACTCATAAGACTCTTTTTTTTGGGGGGGGGGGGAACGTGTTAGGGGCAAGGGCAAATGAATATTATGAATATTTATATGAAATTAATGAAAATAGAAATTTAGAAATATATTCATATTTTTGATGAAGGCATTTAGGAATTTAAATTATTTTTATATATTTTAAAGTGATCAAGCGCTTATGAAATTAGAAATCATAAGGGAAATTATAAATGAAATATTTAGGAATTAAAATGAGTAGCAATCTAATTCAATAAGCATTTTATGCAAATTTTAAATGAGAAATAAGACTATTGAAAGAAACAAATAATTTGGATGGTCTTGTTATGAAATAATTAAAGCAATTCAGAAATTTACTAACAGGAACATTTAGCACAGAAAATGAATAGTTAATTATATCTTGAATTTGTAAATAATGATAAAACAAAAATAACTAATTAGAAGCTTTTAATATGACCTATATATAGGTGAGAAAATGTTCATCTTACAGGACCTCTAAGCAGATAGTGATTAAATAGGAAAACATTTATCAAATGAACTAATCATTGCAAAGTTAGTTCTATTTTTTTGATGAAGCAAAGTTATTTCTAATAGATAGTTAGACACATATTAATATTAGAGCTTGGCAACGGGACGAGATGGACTGGGTTAGGATTAGCCTACTAACAGGGTTGGGTCAGTCACAAGTCTTAATGGGCCAGGGTCGGGTCGTGGGTCAAATAACCCTAACCCGCCCATGACTCGACCCATTAATATAGTGCCATCAAACTTTTGATTTTTATCAAATATAGCACCAAACAATTATTTTTGACATCTATGTCATTACAAAACAACATTTTGATCAAAAAGACCAACAAAAGTCCTCAACCGGCTATTGTAAGTAATTTTCTTTCCTTTGCATTTTAATAACTAAATAGTAGAAAAACAAAATAATCAAAAGACTTCTAAATAAGAATTGTTCATCATCCCCTCACATTCTCTGTCCTCCCCTATCATGCCGCCCCCTCCATCTCAAACCCCTTCCTATGCAAATTGGTATCATGTATCATCAATGCCATATTCAACAGGTGCCCCAACATTCAACATCATCAATCTCTACTATCATCTCTCACTAACACCAAATCTTAATCCTTTCATGTGGAAACCAACCCACCTCACAAATCCATCCCAATCGTCCACACCATTCTCACGAATTTGGATTCAAGTTTGAGGATTTCTAGCATTGTTCTTGGCTTGGTCCCCTGATTTAGAGGGATAAATTCTATTCCAACCCCCGTAGTTTGGCGTAAATAATTTTCAGGGCCTATAACTTTAGAAACGATTTCTTGTCCATCCAGCTTTGATGCAAATAATTTCTGGAACCAAACTTGCCAAAATTAGTTTTTTAAATTGCAAAAAAACCCCTAAGGTTTTTAAATTTACATTTTAACCATAATCATTAAAAACTTACTTTCGAAAATCTGAAATTTCTGCATTTGTAATTTTTCTTATAAGTGCTACTCAAGGCCTTCTTTCAATTGGTATCAGAGCAACGTGACCAAAAATAATTAAACTAATTAGTAATTAATTAAGCTAATTAATTGTGATTAATACTTGAATCATCACCTGCTTGCCAGGATCGAATTATTCACACATTCTCCACTCACCAGATGACATTTCTCGAGTAGCACCTTAATTAAACTATATAACTGATATGATTTTAGAATTAAAAGCATAATTAGATAAAATTAAGACCAAAGTCAAGGACCTTAACAAGCAAATATAGGTGATTCGTCTTTCTCTAGTTAACAAAGTTAAACATAGCGGAAAATCTACTTCCATTATTAGTACTTCATTTCAGCATAAATATCGTTTTCAAAACCCAAAAAATAAGAATCCATTTCCTTTGCATGATATAAAAATCCAAAAAGAAGTAGGAGAAAAATCAGTTGGAAAAGCAGAAAAAGAAGAGGATGGAGTATATGAAGTATACTCTTGAAAAACTACAGAATATGTTTGAGAAAGAACAAAATTTAGAAGAATTAAACAAGATTATGGGCGCAATTAGTGATAAAATATGACGTGTTATCTGATGATAACGAAGAGACTAATAACGTCTAATTAGAAGAAGATATATATCAGCAGATGAACCTTATTAAACTAGAAGATCTTAATGTATTACCATTAGAAGAAGCCAGGTGAAAATTGGATAAAAAATATGGTAAAATGGCTGTTGAAGATTAGATTAATGAAATCGGAGAAGAAATTGACTTAGGTGACATAGAGACCAATGTTGTTAACAATATTATTCCTAAACTTGAAGAATTTGGGGAATCTTCTAGAAGAAATACTCATTTTATAAGATCTAGGTACGTTCCAGCAGGACGAACAATTAATTTTTTCTTCGGGGTTCATCCCAGAGAAAACTACAACATTTGAAGAAGTTGGTCTTACTTCAATTAGTCGAACGGGATACATTTTAAACATAGATGGAGCGCGTAATATAAAAGAAATATTTGAACATTGAAAAAGAGGCATAAATAGTATTTTAAACCTAAACAATACATGGACTGCTGCAAATTTCCTAAATTACATTGAACACAGTTTCTCTAGCATTATGGCTGACTCGTATGATTCATTATATGAAGATGGTAAAAATATATTAAGATTGATGGAAACACCAGCCGCAATGTTCAAAAATTTTTGTATGGAAATTGAAACTGAATTTATCAGAGCTAAGCTTGATTCTGAAGAAAAGGTAAGAGAATAGCAGAGAAAGATTAATAATATAGAATTATGAGATATGAGATATTTGAAAAATTATATTACTAAATTTAGTCAATACTATTACAAAATTGGGCATAACGAAACTCATCTCGGTATGTTCTATGATAAATTACCGTATCTGATAAATTCTATAATCAATAAAAAATGCATTGCATGGCTTGAACGAACAGATGTTATTGACACCCTTAGTTCAAGAATGTCTTATTTAAGAAAATGAATCATTGAACAATGTCTTGATCTCCAAAAGTAAAAGAAAATTAAGAAGTAATTCCTAACTTGCTGGGATTCACCTCACTAATGGGAAAAAGAACCTGAAAGGAGAAGAAAACGAAAATTCTATGAGAAAAAGAGCTTTAATAAGCAAAGGGGAGAGAAATATAGAAGAAAATATTATAATAAACCAAGTCCTAAAAACGAAGATTTTTTAGGAAAGCAGCTTATTGTCCTGCAGGGAAAAAATATTGCAAATGCTGGGCATGCAGAGAAGTAAGACATTATCTTAACGAATGCAAAAATAAAAAGAATAACAAGTTTATCGAGACCTTGGGTAGCCTAGATTATGTTGAACTTGGTGAAGATAAAACATTAGACCTAGCCCTAAATAACAACAAAGGGATTGTTAAAATTATCTTGGACAATGAATATAAAGAAAGCAATTATGAAGAAACAAGTCATATGATAAAAAGTGGCTCAATTAGTCTTGGTGATCTTCAAGGAGAAGTGTTTGTTGTAGACAATGATAATGAAGAAGTCAAAGGAGATTAGGTTCTTACTATAATCTAGAAAGATATGATTTATAAAAAGTCCATCTTTCAATTAAAAAGCAAATACGTATGTGAGATGATGGAAGGAGATCTAGAAATCAAAGATTTTGAGTATGATGTGGGAGAAGTTAATTTCATTAATTGGGAAAACATACTTAGGCACAACAAAGATTGAAATTATAGATATATCTATGTTGGAAGTCTCCAAGTTCAAATCACACCATTATAATATTATGGCAAAGATATTGATCTTTATGCACTGCTCTGTGATATTAGGCATACCAAATTTAATAATCAAATTATCATAGGGATTAAGACCAACTTATGCAACAGTTTGGTAGGATTCAATTGTCGACCTGGATATTATGTGAGTCTAAAAGATAAATTTGCTAAAAATTTCCTATCCCTTAAAATAAAAATAGTTGGGATGGATATGAAAAGAGAAGGATATCCATTAAGGATATTTTGAAAAATTATCTACAAATTAGATAATATTATGGATCTAAAGATGAAGGTCACAATGATAGAGGCGGAAAAATTTAAAAGTTCTACCCCTATGCAAAAGATTCAGAGAATTAAATCCAATTCATAGGGGATTAAAGTTGATTGTTCATGGATATCTAACTTTGCAAATCCTACCAAAATGAATAAGAAAAATCTAATAAAAATAGACGAGAATGGCAAAATAACCATGAAACCTCAATTATTAAGAAGCATGAGTACTACATCAGAATGGGGAGAAGGATCTTCATCAACGAAAGAAGAAATTAAAGAAGATGATACAATTAGTATGACTAATGAAATTAGTAGAATAAGTTTTGAATCTGCAAGACCCAGTGTAGACCGAAGTTTGATTATAGATAGAAAGGTCATTGGGTACAAAAATAAGAACTGTTAGTCTACCAATTTATGAGGATGAACTAGTGAAGAATATGAATATAGAAATATGTTATGAACTCGCCAACACAAATCCTAATAGCATCTATATCCCAATAAACGTATGCTTAGAGGGATATAATAAATATAAGTTGTGTGCTTACATAGATAGTGGTTGTTCTATATGCTTTGGAAAAAGATCATTATTCCCAGAGTTCATATGGAAACGAGCTAAAAGTCCTTTACAAGTAAGGATAGCTGATAATAGCACTATGAGTCACAATGAAGCCATATAAGGGTTATCTATAGAATTGGGAGGAGTTCAATGCATTATACCAATTCTATGGGTTACTAATCAACCATCTCATCATATGATTATTGGAAATAATTTTTAAAAATTATATTCTCCATGCACACACACCAGAAACTAAATAATATTCATAATTAATGGTCACCCAGTTCCTATCGAAAAATTAAGTAACGCTTACATTAATCAGAAAATTGAGTCTACACGCAGCCAGCGTGGTGAGAAGCTAATGCCAGCACAACGTGAGATAGTAATGACAATCTCATTACTTGAATTATCTATTAAAGAGCAAATTATTAAACAATAAGAAAAATTATGTAAAGAACTCTACTTTGATAATCCACTAAAATTTTAGGATAAAGATAAAACATTTGCTAAAATCACTCTATTAAATCCCAACACAATTATCTGAGTCAAACAAATGGTGTATACACACCAAGATATTTAGGAATTTGATAAACAAATCAAAGAATTTTTGGATAAAAGATTAATTAGAAATAGTAAGAGTCCTCACATGAGTCCCGCGTTCATGGTAAGAAATCATACAGAAGAAAAAAGAGGAAAAGCAAGAATGGTAATCAATTATAAAAAGCTTAATGATAATACTGTCTTTGATGGATATTATATTCCTAACAAAACTATCATTTGAATAGAATTCAAGGAAAAATGGATTGTAAAAGCGGTTATTGGCAGATAAAAACAAATAAGGAAAGCATTCCTTTAACAGCATTTAGTGCCCCTAAAGGACATTATGAATGGATAGTAATGCTATTTGGTCTTAAAAATGCACCTCAAGTATTTCAAATAGGAATAGATAACATCTTCAAAGACTGTAATAGCTGTTGTTTAGTTTATATTGATGATATCCTTGTCTTTTCTAAAACCATAGAATGACACAAAGATGATGTCTTAACTGTCACCTAAAGATGCATTGATCATGGTATCATACTTGGTAAGAACAAGTGCATTCATGCTAAATAAGAAATTGAGTTTTTAGGTCTAGAGATAAAGGCTGGACAAATCATCCTACAAAAGCATATTTTGGAAAAAATAGAAAACTTTCCTGAAAAGATTAAAGATCGAAAGCAATTAGAAAGGTTTCTTGGATGCCTTACCTATGCTTCAGACTTCATTAAAGATTTAGCTAAACTGAGAAAACCATTGCATTAAAAATTCAGGAAAGAAGTAAGTTGGATATGGAGCACTCATGATACAAAGATTGTGCAAAACTTCAAGAAGATGTGTAAAATCCTCTTGTTCTTAATTTGCCTAATAAAGAAGATGATTTAATTCTTAAGACAGATGCTAGTAATAAGCACGGGAGCACAACATTCAAAATCAAAGAATGCGAAAAACTCTGCAAATATTGCAGTGGAAGTTTTAATAAGGCAGAATGCAACTATCCTATGATGGAAAAAGAAATCCTTACGGTTATAAGGTGAATTAAAAAGTTCTTAATCCTTTTATCCCTAGAACCTTTTCTTATTTGAGATGATTGCAAAGGAGTACTTGATTTTGTGAAAAAAGAATTTATCAAATATGCAAGCGCGAAGGCGACTCCTGTATTGGCAATTATGGCTTAACTAGTTTTCCTTCTCTATTGAATATATAAAGGGATTAAAGAACTCTCTCTCAGATAGTTTAACTCGAGAACTCAACAATGGTGATCATCAAAGCAGAACTCCTGCCAGAAAAGGAGGAAATCCATAATGAGATGCCCTTACTACTAGAATGGGTTACTCCTTCTAGTAAAGTCCTTATTGATAATTTGGAATTCCATAGAAAAAGCAGATCATTTTTTAGTCTACTATCTTCAGCCTACCTAATAGCCCAAAAATTTTCTCTTTTAGAGTTACAAGTTAATTATCTTAGATGTCCTTATGATATCCAAGAAAAAATAAGTTCTTATATCCAAGAAAAATGGTTCAATGAATGGTATGCAGCCTGCATCGACTATTATGATCATTATTCCTATGATATTTGAGAGTATTGGAGTACCACAATCTATTTTCCTGATAGGTCTAGAGTTGGTGATGTTAGATTCCCAGCAAATTCACTCTCTCCAAACGACCCTGCCATGAAAGCCTGGGAGTATGATATGGTAGTTTACTTTATGGAGTTCCCAGATCCGAAGTTCTCATTTTTCTTAACACTAACTAAATTCCAATAATGCATGTTCAAGAAGATCCATTGAATTCTTACATCCCTTAATGGTCCAACAAAAATCCCAAATAACAGATGTCTATATGTGAAGGTACATCGTGCACTAATAGAATATGAAAATGTAAAAGTCAAATCAGCTCATTAAGATAGTTGATTTCGATGACCCTGAATCTTGACAATAAGAATGGAATCTAGAATGACAAGAATTAGTCATTGATTTGGCTTCAGCAAAAGCCTTTGGATTTTTCAACATTTATGAACAAAGTTGGAGATTAATTGAATGAGGAAAAACACTAATGCATTATGGAAATACTATATTTGCTTATCATAATGAGTTTAACGAATATATGAGGGTAGAGGGGGTGACTTTAGAAGATGTTTTTGATTATCTCTTTGATGTTGGAGCTGAAAAATTCTTATTAGAAAATAGAAAGAAATATCTTCTTGAATTATTTGAGAAATGTAACCTAGAGCATTTTCAATTAGATGAAGATTGTGATGATTATCCAGATAATGATGGTCTGGAAGATATAATTGGAGATGAAGGAATGCCGAATCTCAATAATGATGACTAGTCTTGTCATCACTAAAAGGTCTGAAAAGTAATTTCTTCATTATTGTACTATTTTGACAAGTGTTAGGTCTATAAAATAAAGTAATTTACTGTAGCAATGTGAATGTGTTGTAGCCATGTGTAAAAGCAGTGTCTACTGTAACTGTCAGGGCATCGTATGTACCCCATTCC
Organism: Carnegiea gigantea; assembly: GCA_029747015.1. Taxonomy (NCBI): domain Eukaryota; kingdom Viridiplantae; phylum Streptophyta; class Magnoliopsida; order Caryophyllales; family Cactaceae; genus Carnegiea; species Carnegiea gigantea. The sequence goes on from JAKOGI010000067.1 coordinate 688,625, forward strand.
ATCTATAAAAGGAGAGGTAGAGTGCTGAAAAGGAACACGGTCATTTGAGCATTCTTGACCAAAAGAGAAGTCGGGATTCTCAATTCTCTATGAGCAAGCATCTTTAATGATCTTAGCTTAAGTCTCTTTTTAAGATTTCTATTGTAATATTTCCACTTTTAAGCTTTCAATAAAAGAAGTTTCTTAGCAGGGAACGTTATTCAACTGAACCTTATGTCTTAAATATTATAATTTCTTGATTAAAGTTCCACTATTCTTGAAAAAGATTAAAAACTTGATTAGTAACTACCATACGAGGTAGGAAATGAAACAGATCTGTGTTGTGCCTGATCTAAGGAAGATGGATTGCGATTAGCAATCTCTATAAAGTGAAAGCTAGAGGAATGCCAGAGTCCAACGTCGACTAAGTTTGGGTAATAATCGAAAGTCTCTAATTAGGTTTTAATTGTTTTCCTAAGCATGATGGGCCGTTAATCACAAAAAATATAATATTTATGATATAAGTAGTAGATTGTGATAACTAGTACCATTAAAGTCATTATAAGAAGTCCAAACATAAATATGAGCTTAGTTTTGCAAAACAGCCCAAAACTTTAAAGTATTTGCATTTGCAGCCCTTCAGGGACCTAAAAATAAATATTTGTGACCCAGAAATCAGATAACCCAAACTTTTGTGTTCCAGAAACCATTTGTGCTGAACTAAGTAGTCCCATAAATATTCTTTTAAAAATGTGGTATCAGAAAACCATTTCACCAAACCCCAAGGGACCAAAAAGCAGTTTATTCTGATTTAAAGAATCCGATTATCTGCATTAATGCGTCCAAGTAGCTCTGGAGCTGGGCTGCATCCTTCTACTTACAGGTTCAGTCCCCCTTTCCTCTTTTGTTATGTTTTTGGGAGCTCTGTCTACAATCAAAAGAATTTATGTTGATGCTTTTTTTTTTGTTGGGTTATGCAAAAATGTGGCTGAATTGATTCAATTTGTACAGAGCTACTCCTCATTTTTAAATCTCTTTTGGGAAACAGTGTTTGATGAGCTCCTTGCTCATGTACTTATCAAGACCATGAAAATGGTGTAGCCATTAGCTTCATGTCTTACCTTCCTTACCTTAAAGTAGAATGTCATCTTCAATTCACATCTGCAGAGACAGAGAGAGTGAGAGAGAAAGAGAGAGAGATAGTAGTGTGTATCAAAATTTGACATTTACCTGCTGTAGTTTGTTAACAATTAGCGAGAGTGACACATTTGCTCAGAGTAACTTTCTTAATGGCATAATCGACAAAAGAAAAAGTTCAGTGGTATATTTGATAAAAGTTGAAAGTTTGATGCTATTATAGTCTAAAAACTCTTTTTCGATATTTTCAACCTTCTCGAGGGTGTCATTTTTTTGGCTCACTAATAAAAAAAAAAATAGGGCTAATTTCACTGATATTTCATAGGCTGTGATCCAAAGCCTAATCGCGATTCCCATGAAGACGAAAGATAAAGCTGAGGCAGATAGACACATGAGCAATACTCTAAAGTTTTACCCAATTCCTTGGAATTCTAGTCAATCAAATATTCATTGAAAAATGCAAAATAAAAAAATTATGAAAGAAGACTTCTTCAAAAGAAGTTTCCTGGCAAACATCTAGCTCACTAGGGGAGGATCTTGAAATGCTCACCGATTACTAGACATCAAGAGTTAGAGCCAGGCAAGACCGTAAGAGAAAATGAAGTAGTGAAGATATAAAGTATGATGACACCGAACATTAAGTCCTGACACCTTTTATTTCCAAGAATGTTAGAAAAAGATAGGAAACAGGCTCTTATCAGTGCTAGGGACTCGATCTCGATCTGTTGCATTATGTAGTTAGGCAGCCCATGAAGGGCCCAACCCTGCTTAAACAATTATATAGGCCTTGACACTTTTTATATCAGCCTGACCCTAATAGCCCAATAGGGCCCTTGCCTATTGCCCAACTCTACATATTATTCATGCTAAACTAAAGTTAAAAGTTACGAGCTATTATAAAACTAGCCAAAATAAAATGTTGAATTTTTTCTTGCATGAGCTTTTTCTTACCTTGTTTCTTTGAGGTAAGCTCATGTATGCGTGCAGTTCCCAACCCTACATCTTACTCAATTGATTTTCAGTTCAAAACTTTGTATCTATTCATCTTATTGCATGATTATGAATATGCATTTTAAGAGTTAAGTTTTCTAGTTAGAGAAGCACTTACTTGTCACTAAAGACTCAAAACTCTTAACGGCAAACCTACTTCTCCTCTTTTTTCTCTATCTCTTTGGTTTTGGTTGGGTTTTTATTGATTTAAATGGAAGTATGCGAATTTAGAATTCCTGTGTACAAATTTCATGCCCTTGTGTATTTGGAAATTAAGTTTTGCACAAAACTTAAAGATTAGAAAATTCAATTTTTATGGGCTACAGTAGGCATCAATTTGAAAAATCACCATAATACATTGCATATGTGAAAAAAATTCTCAAGTTTTGCACATTCATAGATCTATAGGTCTTCTAGATTAGGACATTTGGTCACTTTATTTGGGCTTAAAATGAGCGAGATATGATTTCTTGTCGCTAAAATCTGGGCAAAACAAAATCGGAACTAATGATGTGGGAGATGGTTGAATTACTTTTGATCCTTAGTATGGGATTTTGTAGTTTCTCTGAAGATAAATGTTATACAGACCTTCTAAAGCTTTCCAAGTTGCTATTTCCTGACCTGATTCTATATCATTTGTTTGAGTTATGAACTCTAAATGTTAGGCTCAGAAACTACCTCAAAATTAGATGAGATTTCAATAAGTTATTAGGTTTTAAAATTCATAATAAATAAGAGAAAGTATCATTTTTTATTTACGTTTGTAATATCATTGATTGAGGCCAAGAAATGGAAATTACAGATTAGGCTTGATTTCAGTCATACTAGATTTATTAAATGAAATTTTAAAATCCAATTCGTAATTTGGATAATCCATCATTTAGGCCCAGTATCCTTAAATTAGAGTCTTTACTATATTTTGACTCCTTTTGGTACCTCTGTAAGTGTTTTATCTTATGAGGGGTGTTTAGCAAACACACTTTAGTCGTTAATTGTTGTTTATTTATATTAGTTGCTAATTTTTATCTGTTTGGATAAGTTATATTGGTCCCAAAGTCAAGGTCACATAATCTTAGAGGGCGGTGAATAGGGTCACAGCAAAAACTCAAATATAAATTAAATACCAACTCTAATTAAAGATAAATTAAGAATGCAAAGACCAAGTTAGAGGCTTTGACTCTTAATAGCAGAATATAAAGTGTAGTATATAGTCAATGAAGTAATGAATAAGTTAGTGTTAGTGACACTTAAGTGGAAAAGAGAGATGCTTAAAGATTATGAGCCAATACAGAAGACAAAGGAGACAATGCATAGTGTTTATTCACGAAGTTCACTCTATCCAGCATGACTAAGCTCTACTAAAGGCTCCCTATTAGTATTTCAACTGGCATTAATTCCTCTAAGTTACAATACCACAAAGTTGATTCTTGAACTCTAACTACCTACTTAAGGTCCACTTATAAATAGGCCTCCCCAAAGTCCACTCTCAAGGGTACAACAACTGAAGGTTCTCTCTTTAGAACTCTAGTAATCTACTCAGTGTACATTTGTGATTAGATCTAGTTAGGGTATACTTATGGGTGAGTAGCACTCACTCGCTTAGAGACGAACTATTCTTGACTCTTTGTCTCATAAGTGTTTACAACAGTTTACAAGGATGTGAGGCATTACTACACAGAAGGACAAGTGAACACTTAAGCATATGAGTGAGTATCTCATTTTGTTGCTTGTACTTTCTTTTAGATGCTTAACTCTTCTGTTTATAGATTTCTTGAAGCCATGAGACCATTTTAGAGGCCAACTGACCTTTGGAATCTATTCGTTGAAGCTTTGCTTGTAGTGTTTAAAAAGTAGCCTTCTTATTTAGGGTCACCGACCATCTCTTAAACCTTGCATCTACTACCAAACAAATGAGGACAAAACTTGCATTTTCCCAATTAGTTTCTCAAGTAAAACTTCGCTTCAATTGTTGGTCGACCATTTAACACCAAAGTAGAAAAGCATTATTGCCTCTTTGTTTACATTGGCAGTAACCTTTTTCTAGTTCTAGCTGAAGCTAGGTTCTTTTATAAGTCACATCATGTTCTCCCCTTCAACAAATATTTAAACATTTAGTGTAAAGCTTTGTTTGGTTTGAATTCTTTTTGTATGATTCATGTTTAGTTCGTCCATTCAAATCAAATCAAGTTGTGATGATTTTGCCAAATATGATATGAGAATAATATTAAATACAAATATTTCCATAATTCTCGTATTAATAATCAATCATTGAAGATAAATGAAGCACATAGTCTATGAAAATAATAAAGAACATATGAAGGGAAAGTGATCTATAGTTCTATTTTTACTTAACAAGCATTTTAAAGTAAAATTACACATGCAAAAACTACATTACTGTAAACATAATTAAATTTGCACATAACTTTTCTAGGTTTATTAACTTAGCTTTTTCAATTATGATTAGGGCAACATTCTCAATCCTCTAATTCTATTACAGTGGTACATCAGGACTTTCATTTAAGGTTGGTTGACTCTCTGTAACTTGAAATCTTCTATTAGGATTCTTGACTTAGTTGAAGGATAGAGTATTAAAGCAACCGAGTATCCTAACTTGATGAACGTATATGAGTGGTAGCTTGACATAAGTTCGATTAGCATATATTGCCTCCAGAGTATTTATGGCTTATGTGAGCATGAATATGCAAGATAGTATGAGAGTTACCTAGTTCATACTAACATCGTCAATTATATAAACGAATTTGGCTTTCACCTGAACCAAACATGGCAGACATAGAGTTCAAGTATGGACAGTTGATTTTGACGTCAAATCTAAAGTGAACGATTCCATCATGCTATTTGTGCTAGTTATTTGAATCAATTGTTCCAAGAAAAAAACGTTTAGTAATAGTGTTTGCTATAGTTTCATTAAGCCAATATTTGATTTACTATTTACTTAATCATATTCTTTACATACTGGCCTAATTTTCTTTTCAATAAGAATTAAATTAATGTGATACTTACAAATTACTATAATTTATAAAATTCTATTTTAATTCGACATAATTTCTATTCGTTATTTTTCTCATTTTCTTTTCAGTTTTAGCGTATGTTTAAGTGATGCCTATGTATTATAATCTTCTTTTTTTATCACACATGATGTTTCTTTTTATTATAGTTGAAAAAAGTTATAATAATTTAAAATGATTTGATCTATGAATGAAGAAAGAAAGCACAAGGTTCAATTCGACTGTAACATAACATCAATGTCACTACTATCTACATCAATCCAAATCTTATTGTCAAAGTGCTAGGATATGCAATAAATAATTTAAAGCATGAGAATCAAATGTTTGAGATTACATTTGTCATAGAAAATGAACTTTCAATCCACTAAATTAGGAATATTAATTTATTGCATTTTATGTCATTTAACTCCACCACCAAATCTTGCTCCCTTTGTTTGCCCAAGTTTTAAATCAAATTGTTTTCTTTCAAAAGTTTGAATTATGTGCAGGTTGCTTGAACTTTTTGTAATTTAGTTCTTTGAGGTTGTTAAGAAAGAAGAGCAAAAAAAGGAACAGATGTCCCACATAGGTAGATGTAAAAGAGCCATACCATTTTTATAAAGTAGTGTTGCTTAAGCCATTTGAATAAAGTTTGAGCCTAAAGTATGCATAGGCTAAAGTTATATGGCCTTTATCGCATTGTGATCCCTAAAGGAAAACCAAAACTCCACTAGCTACTAGCCACAACAAGGGGTGAGAAATTGAGGACATTAAAGCTAACCATTAAATTGTAGCACTTTGACTTTGTAGATGAAATCTCTAAAAGATATTGGGCCAAAGTCTAAAAAAAGGCCTAAGGAAAGAGATTAACCAGATCAACTAAGCCATAAAAATTGAGCATTAGGCTGAAATCCAATTGAAAAACTCAATAGAACCTAGTCCCATGAGAGCCTTGATGCATGTTCTCTCCTATGTGCATAGCTTGTAACAGTGGGGGTATGAGTAAAGATCTCCAAAACATATTCGAAAATAGTAAAGATCTTGGAAGCCAAATATAAGTTCGAATAAAATCTAGATCTAAAAAGATGTGGAATCCTGATTAAATTCCTTTAGAAGAACTACCCCTAAAACCCCTATATAAATAGTTCATGCATAAACCTAAAGATATGGTGAACAAGAATACACATGAGCCCATAAAAGTCTAACTTAGAAACCCTAGGCTTTTTCTCTAATTCACTTCTGGAAATCCTCCTAAACTTAAGCAGCATAGGCTCTTGAAGAGAAAAACCTCCCTCTTTCAAGAGTTCGTCCATAGGTAATTCTTAGACAGTGGCACAAGATCCTTACGGTTCTAGGAGAAGCTTATAAAATCTACTCTATGCTATAAACACACTTATTAGGATAGATTTAAATACCAAAGTAAGTTAAACTAGTTTTTGTTTGAATTGTTAATCTTTGCATACTGAGAATTTAAGGAAAAGCCTTTTATTTCTGTATCTTTTTTTATGCATAATTGTGTTTACTTATAGGTTAAAAATGTGTTTTAAATCATTAATGAAATTCAAAAGTTGAAAATTTTCTAATAGTTCATGGGATTGTGGCCCTTTGAAGGCTACAACACAGATTGTTAATTGGCTTATTAGGAGTGTTTATTTCTTGTAAGTATTTTTTTAATTTCAATTGATAGCAAGCAGAACATAAAGAAACACCTAGTTACAAGCACGCAAGCTTGTGCACACACAAGTGTAAAGACCGACCTCTTCCGGGTGCGATCCCCTACAAATGGTCGGGTTTGTTGCTAGGTGTTTTATATTTTTTTTCTAGAAATCAGATTTAATTATTATTTTTATTTTCTTTACAGAAATTAGCAAGGTAGAATGGGGTTACAAAAATATGGGGAATAGCCTTAGGCCTAACCAGAGAACCCGACTGGGTTCCCTGGGCAGGAATAGGTCCAATCTACTATGATTGGGTCCTAAGCTTGACCCAAAATCCAGGTGCAGGTCTAGTCCAGGAACTCGAATGGCTTCTTGGGTTATATCAGACCCCCTACTTCTAGTCTGGACAGATTCCACTACCTTTTTCCCAATTTGTTTTCCCAAATCTAGCAATGCAGGACCAGACATCAAATGAAACAGTAAAAAAAACGGCTAAATATTTAACTAAATAGAGTCACTAGTGAATTTTAGGAAAACTTACAAACTATGACACCTTTTGAAGCAAATCATATAGATATGGACACCAAAGAGACAAATTGAAGCTACTTCAAAAGGGTTTTGGAAAGGCCCCCGACCAATCCCTAGTATGGGGCCTATCATGACTCCTTGTTTTAGAACTAAGGTTCTAGATCCGGTGACGATAATATGGTAATGCGATGGGATGCATCTCATCACCGCCTGTCATTACTGATGACATCTACTAATCAATAAGAAAAATTAAAACTTAATCATACTAACATATATCAGTGTAAGAAATTCGAATCATTCATATAATCAAAGCGTAATGTCATCCAAAAATAAGCAAAAGGAAAATTGTTCAAATTATTACATTGGGTGGGGAACTATCTAAAGATTACATCTTTGTTAATTTAGAATCTAAAATCGTAAAAGGATAGAGTAGAAGAGTAGAGAAAGGCTGGGTTCTTGCTCTCAGGATAGCCCACCTGATTTACCTGGGAACTCAACAGAATGACGCCTTTTTAATTGATGGCCCAATTCTTTCGCCCTCAATACGTCCAATGTATGGAGTATTTCTCTCCTAAATTTTGATGCTCTCCTCTCTCTAATTTTTTTGATGCGTTTTGAGGCCAATTTGATTTGATCCTTAAGCTAATGGAAACTTCTTGATGCCTAATTCATGCCAATTCAATGCCTTTAGCCCGTAGGGGGTAGCCCCCTACTTGTAGTGGTTAAGGGATAGTCGAAATTGGTTTAGAGAAAGAAGACCTAATCTTAATCTCATTAAGGTTAATCTGAATAGGTACACTAATTCTGTTAGGATTCTGATTAATGAGTCTCGATAAACTAATCAGCCTAGAATTCTAGTTAATTAGCTCTGTTTAAGCAAAAGCGGATGTAGATACAGGGATTTAGCTGAGTTCCTAGCAAGAGGACCTTGCCCGGTTTCTTAAGCAAGAACCCACTCGGGTTTCTGGGCTAGCTTGTAGATAACTCAATATGTTCTGGCCATAAGTTTCACATCTGACCTCCATTTTGAGTGATTATTTTTTCCTTGAAAGCTTATTGAGTCCATTTCTAATAAAATTAATTTCATAATTTTTATACAAGTGTTGAACAAGATATAAACAAATAATGAATAGGTGTCATTTTCAGCACAAGTCCAAAAATTCGACTTATATCTTTTCCATTGCTTATCGAAATTTTGTGTATAATATGCCATTAGAAAGCTTATTCAATTAAGAATGTTGATACTTAAACTAAATAATCTTATACTCAATAGAGTGGATCTCAGTAAGACACCTAACACTGTCAATTTGGGCCTGTTTGGGCTTTTTGTGCTCTATTAATCTTTTGGACTCAAATTCAAGGATTACTCTGTTGGGCCCTTAAGTGAACAAGTTGGGGTGTAAATTTTGTCATTGGGCTTATTAAAATAGTATGCCATTTTTAGGCATATGCAATTAGGCCCCATTTTGGTCGAACATGGGTAAGGCAAAGGTCAAAGTAATGGTCTTCACTTATAGTTACCTATTTGGTTGTGATGATATAGGATCTAAGCTTAGTTGCTGAGGGTCCTGAAACTTGGTACCTATCTAGTTTTGCCATGATGGTGCCTGATGCCTTTTATCTTTGACCTTTCGGATTAGTGAACTTTCTTGTCGCTAGGGTAGCGGACCTTTTTGCTATTCATGCCAGCTAACCTTCCTATATTGCTAAAGTAGTGGGCCTTATTATGGGTTAGGTAAGCTTACCTTCCTATATTGCTGCAGTGATGACGCTTCTTGCTGGTCAGGTGAACTTATCCTCCTGTATTGTTGAAGTAGCGGGCCTTCTTGCTAGTTAAGTAAACTTATCTTCCTGTATCATTGGAGTAGTAAACCTTCTTGCTGGTCAGGTGAACTTATCTTCTTGTATTGCTGGAGCAATGGACCTTCTCATTGGTCATGCGAACTTGTCCTCTTGTACCGCTAGAGGAGTGGACCTTCTTGCTGGTTAGGCGAACTTGTCTTCTTGTATCGCTGGAGTAGTGGACCTTCTTGCTAGTCAGGAAAACAAGTCTTTTTGTATCACAGGAGTAGCGGACCTTCTTGTTGGCTAAGCGAACTTATACTTTTGTATCGCTAGAGCACCATATCTTTTTACTGGTCATGCGAATTTATTTTTCTGTATAACTGGAGTAGCGGACCTTCTTGTTGGTAAGGTAAACTTGTCTTGCTACATTGCTGGAGTAGCGAACCTTCTTTGGGGTCAGTCGAACTTGTCTTCTTGCATTGCTAGAGCAGCAGACTTTCTTGCTGGTTTGGCGAACTTGTCTTCCCGTATCACTGGAGTAGCGGACCTTCCTGCTAGTCCATATCGCTAGACTAATGGAACTTATTTTTTAACCGATAAAGCCATTTTATTGACGAAATGTCAGGACCTTTAGTTTTAGCATTCTAATTTTTTCATATGCAAGCTTTGGATGCTCATTGATGTAGATTATCCATTAGCTTTTTCCTTGAATATGTTGAAATAGTTACATAGATATTTCATTCTTTCCTCTTAAAATTGCATGCTTTGCCTTGGATATGCATGTGTGTAGAGTACTCCTCCGATCCATTTGGCTTTGGCTTCTTCTCTTTTGCAATTTTGAAGAGAAACAAAAGCATGTGATGGTGGGGAACTCGGCTGGGCTTCTTGACCACTTTTCCTATTTTTGCTTTCTTCCATTTATTTTCATGCTTATGTTCTTTTGATGCTTATGAATTCACATACACATAAAGATGCTGCCTAGGTCCCAGTGGCTTGTCTTCTTTACTTGTTTTCTTCTTTTTGCTTGAGCGTTTGGCTCTTTGTGGAGTGAATATAATCATGTGAGGTGCGGGGAACCTGATCAAGTCCTTTCTTGGCTTTTTCCTGTTCATTTGCCTATAAATAGCCTGGCTTGGAGATTGTCCAAGCTATATCTAGAGCGTGCTCCTTCTTTCTTTCTCATATCACTTTGCTTTCTCTTGTACATTACTCTTATATACTTTCAAGCATGAGTCTAAGAAGAGCTCATCCTCCTCACTAACAAGGCTTCTTCATTGAAAGGGATTGACACCTGATGAAGCTTAGGATGACGTTGATCTTCTTACTGAGATAAAAAGGATAGAATGTCCTTTGGGGCTAGATCCTCTTGGACTTTGTTTCTTGATAAACTGAAGTTGGGTTGACGTCCTTTCTATAAGAATGCTTGCGTAAGGCCTTCTTTGAGGATCAAGCCCCCACTTTGATTGAGCCTGATTAAGGCGAGAGTCATTTTAATAGTCTTCTATGGTAGCTGTTGACGCCATCTTGAGAACCTTTGATGTTGATTCATTGCTAACACAGGGTTGTGTGCCCTTCCTATAGCGCCACTATGAAGGCTGATGGTACTCTTCTTCAATTAAGAGTTCCTAAGTGATCAAAGCAGAGGGCGGTCTAATAAATAGGTTAAAGACCTTTGAATTGATGTAGGTGCACTTTTAGCCCAAGCGATACTATGTTGACATGATGACTATGTAGACTCAGTTGTGCTGGCTATGCAGATATGATTCTGCTGACTATGTGGACATTTTATAACTTGACCTCACATGTATGTAGGTCTCATTCCATTGGATAAAGGCCAATCAGGGTATAGAAGATCACGGGTTAGGCATAGTGATATTCTGTGGTCTAGGATGAGGGGTGAAAAAAGTTAGGTGACTGCTGGGTTAGTACAAGTCATGAGTCTTAAGCTGCATATGATAGGGAATCTTTCTTTCAATGGAGGAGTAACCCCTAATTTTACATTAAAGTGCTCCCATTCCAAGGAAGCCCCCAATTTCTGTTTATTATAATAGAAGCCCTAGATGTTAGAGAATAATGATAGCCGAAGCTTCTTTTGATAGTTTTGGTTGGAGTAGCCCCCAGTCCAGTATAGTAAATATGATCCTTCACATGCTAGGATGATGCTTTTGCTGGTGCTTCCTAGAGTAACCACTAGTTTACTGCAAAGAATGTGGTTATCTCGTTATCATTAAATGTGTACCATAAAGGGAGCCTTAACTACCCATGCAATTTTAGGAGAGCCCCGTGTCTTGCACAATAGATGAGTGCTCGTTTAGGAAAGTTGAAAATACAAAGTGAGTATCCACTCTTGAATTTGTAGTTATAGTTGAGACCAAGAGTCCTCAATTTAAAACGGAGGTGAGATTAGAGGTCATGATAATTGAGAAGGGGTGGTAAAGTGGGTGAATAATTTGTTCACGTTTGATTCTATGGGAGTAGTTAATGAAATGCTTCTTTGTCCTTAAAAGCCAATGTTTTATTTCACTCTCTTTTTGCGTGGTCTGCCTTGGCAGGGTTTCGAGCCTGCCACTCTTCATTCTTTGCATGTTTTTTTCTCCAAGACTAAGTAATTCAATTTTGATGTTTCTTTATGGAAAAGAATCTTCATAGTTGGGCCTCAAAGGGATTATCCACGTATCCAATGTAGAATCAGGTCAGCTGATATTTGAGAGTAAGAACATGTAGCTTAAAGGAAGGATAAGTCCAGGAAGACTTTTTAAGGTAGGCTTTAGGATTAGGGTGCTAAAGGAAGGGAATCGGCGTGAAGACTCAAACAACCTTTATGAAATCACTAAGTGTGCATGGGTGATGAAATTATTGCAAATTAGCAATTTCTTTCTTTTCTTGTCCTTCTTACAAACTCTTTTTTTCTTTGCTTCTCTCCATCTTTTTTTTTTGTTTTTTTGTCTTTAGGCAAGACCATTTAGTCCAAACTTCTCTCTCTTTCTTTTTGATTGTTGATTTTGACATTGATGCCAACCATGACATACTCTCACTCCCTGGTTAGGTAAGATGTGGTTATGAAAGAAATAGGTTCATTTGAAGGCTCAAATGGGTTCCTAGTGATAATTTATCAAGTTTAATAAAGTAATAATGTAGGCTGTCAAAGGTCTCCTATCCTAGGTATATGCATAGAGATGCATAAGTATTGGAAAGAAATTTCTATTTTTTTCCTATTCCAAATAATGGATTGAAATCCTTAATCTCTGTTTTATTTCTCTCCCTCTCTTTTGCCTAGCTCGCCTTAGGTTTTTAAGCTAGCCCCTCTTTTCTTTCATTTTATATTCTTTTTTCTTTTCTTTTCTTTTTTTCCACCCTCGGTTCGTCATAGGATAGAAGCATTTTAGAAAAGAGGGATATAATAATATGCAAAAGAGTTAATCTAGAAGATGGTTTCATTGATAAATCAAGGTTACATCAAACTTGGATTCATGATTGAAAAAAAATAAAATGACTCTAAGATTAACACATGACTATAAGCTAAGCATGACACATGGGATTACATCATATCTTCTAAATTCAGCAGAATTCAATGGATCTTGTGTGGAGGCATTTTAGACTTGGATTCAACTATGCTGATTATGTGAATAGATGGGCATCACTTTTTGCTTTAATGGTATGAAATGGCTAGAATGTCATCATGTAAGCTAAGTGGGTTATTGCCCTTCATGAGTGGTTCCAATAGGGATGCATTTGGTGTAGCAACTAGAGCATGCATCTCTTTACTTGTGTGGTCTTTTTCTTTCTTTTCCATATTATGATAGCTTCCCTTTCAACTGCTACCAATCTTAGCAGTTTCCCTTTCAATTGCTGGCAACACTTTATGTAAAAACAATAATTATTATACACAGTTTTTTTGCATAAGTAAAGTTTGTTTCATTTTAAAGTGGGTCAAAAGCAGACCGCCTATGGGGTGCCCGAACCATTTATTTTCATAAAAGGCCTGACCTGGCCCAACTTATTAACAGGTAGGTCATGATTCGACCCAATCCACTTTGTAAATGGGCCGACCCTAACCCAACCTGACCTGGTCCATTACCCACTACTAATACTATTATACCATCTCATCACATCCTTGTTAAACGGCCAAGGAAATATGATGTGGAAGATGTCATTGTCAATTCCTCTTAGTGTTATTGCACTAAGAAAATTCCTCCATGATAGTGAGGATTTTCGGTTCCATGGTACTTGATGTCTAGCATAGTATTTTTTTTTTTGGGTAATTTCCCTCTTGGGATAGAAGGAAATCCCACACAGTGATTAAAATAATTGTTACGCACAGAAGATTCCTCAAGCAGTTGTTCTGTTTGATCTACTCATGGATCGATTTGAGGAGTGCTCTTTTCCCCTTTTTTTCCTTCTTCGCATCATCTTCCCTTCCTTCATTGCAAAGTTTCTGACCTTTTCCTTTTCATGCATTCTTGATTAGAGTTTGGAGTGTAGTGGCCATCAGTTTTATCTTCTTCTCACTCTAATCCAGTCTAGTTTGCATTTTTTCTACCATCTTTATGAGTTGAGCAAATTCATTGCCTCTTGTCATCGAGATTAGCGAAGTATTGGGCTTTGACTTAGATTTTGACTTTGACCAGGCTGGTGGAGTTTCCTTGGACTCTTTTTGAGATAGAAGTCTCCTAGTTTATAGACTCCACTTGTATGCCTTTTGTGTCTTCCCTGTCCTGAGCAATAAAGTGATGATTTAGAGAGGTGGAATGTTATAAGTGGTCAATCTAGCTGGATGTTGGCTAAAGGAAATGGTTAATGACTTGTAATTTGAAGAAAATGAGATAATTGCTTAATGGGCTTGAAGGGTTATGCGATATGGGTTTCTAGGTTGAAATCGGGCCTTATCTTAGATTAGGTCCTAAGTTGGGCTTAAAAAGCTGACTTATGAGCCTAAGTCAGACTCAACTCTTTCTTAGGTGAATCATAGGTCTATAGTAACCTAACTATAACTGTGGTCTGGTTTGCCTAAAATAGGCTAGTTTTAGCATATGGGTGGATCTAAATGGAACTTATATAGGGATCCCAGATCTAACGAATATACTACATAGACCATGAACTCATGCATGGGCAAGATATCTAGGTCTTACTTGGACTAATGCATTATGAATGTGATGTACGATTTGATGTAACCTAGAGTGGACTAGTGTTCTAAAGGTCTAATGGGCCATATTATTCACCTTAGGCCTAGATGCACTCATGGACTATACGTGATGAGGGCCAATGATGAATGATTCTTTGACTTCAAGTATCCTACAACTTATTTGCTCAGACCCTAAATGAACTATGCTAATTTGCGGACCTAACTCTGACACTGAGAGCCCATAGTTTTATGATATGAATGTAGATCCAAAAGGGACAGAGACTTATCCCAACTTCCTAATATGTTCCCAGTCGGGTTCTAGCCAGGCCTACATTTACCTCTTTTATTTGACTCTCTACTAGACTTTTAAGCATGCAAACAGGCAAACTCTGCCAGCTAGACCCTGAGGGATCTCGGTCAAATTCTAGGCCTTACACAGACTCTATTTTGACCCCACACGTGAAAAAGCAATTCCTCTCTCTCTTTTTTTATGGTTTTTTTTTTTAACAATCCCAGCAGGGATTCTTCTTTTTTTGACCAAAACTAGTACTTCTATACCGGAGTTAGAACCTTTTGAATTCGGGATCAAAAGTCCTGTTAGGATCAATTAGCCCAGAAACCATTTTGGTTCCTAATCCAATTCCTAGGATTCCTTTTTTAGCTAAAACGGGTACTCTAAACTGGAGTTAGAATCTTTTGAATTCTGGATCAAGAGTTATGTTACGACTTAATTGGCCCAGAAACTATTTTGGCTCCCAATCCAATTCCTACACTTAGTTTTTCTCTAATCTGGGCTCGTTTAAGACTCACAATATCAATGCATAGTCCTTTAGGCTAAAGCAGTTAAATCGTATAAGGTCATATTCTATTCCAAATGATGCACATGAGCTTCAAATTAAGTAAGAGTTCTATGTTAGAGGTTTCATATTAGGTTTCAAACAGTCCTCTCACAACCCAACACTTTGTACACCACCTACATGGTGTGAGTAGAACATTTTGGATGGTTTCCTGAGTCATAGGGAGTGGAAAAGTATGTTGTGAATAAGTGAAGCAACTGCCTGCTCAAATGGAAGTCTAGATGGACACACTAGGTGACCATCCTCTTTTCCGAGGGGTAAAATCAAGGTTTCGCCTAAAGACGCGGTTGATCCTCGATAGGTAGTGTCTTATAATGCAAGTACAATTAAGACAATTTACCACATTGAATTTCAAGTCTCGCACTCTTAAAAAAAAGCATCCCTAGTGGAGTTGCCATTGTAGGGATCCACATCCCCAGGGATGTGACCCACCACGAATAACCGGGCTTGTTGCTAGGTGTTCATATTTTTCCAGAAATCATATTTAATTATTATATTTTTTTTTATAAATTAGTAAGGCAGAACGAGGGCTACAGAAATAAGGGGAATGGGTCTTAGGCTTGACCAGAGAGGACAGTCAGGTTCCCTTGGTAGGAATAGGTCCAATCCCTCGTGATTGGGTCTGGGTAGCCTCTTCCGCTTCACCAAAAATCTGGGTGTAGGTAAACTCCAGGAAACCGGGCAGGTTCTTGGGTCAGATTAGAGTCCTTGATTGCAGTCCAAATTAGACAGATTCCACTACCTTCGTCAGAATTTGTTTTCCCAAGTCTAGCAATGCAGGAACACATATGAAATGAAACATTAAGAAAATGTTAACCTTTAACTAAATAGAGTCGCCAATGAGTTTAGGAGAACTTACAAACCATAATACCTTTCAAAGCAGATAATACTGATAGGGAGGCTAAAGAGATAAATTGAAACTGCTTCAAAAGGGTTTTGGAAAGGCCTCTGAGCAATCCCAAGTGTGGGACCATCATGAGTCCTTAGTTTGCAGCCAAGGTTCTAGATCCGGGGGCGATGGTACGGTGATGTGATCGGATGCATCTCATCACCGCCCATCATGACTGACAACCCCTGCTAATCAACATGAAAAATTAATACTTAATCGTACTAACATACATTCATGTAACAAAATAGAATCATTCATATAATCAAAACAAAATGTTATCCAAAAGTAAGTAAAAGAAAAATTGTTCAAATTATTACAGCAGGTGAGGAACTACCGAAAGGTTACATCTTTGATAATCTAGAATCTAAAATCATATATGAGATAGAGTAAAAGAGTAGTGAAAGGTAGAGCCTTTGCCCTTCGGATAACCCACCTGATTTACCTGGAAACCCGGTAGAGTGATTTTTTTTAATTGGTGGCCCAATTCTCTCTCCCTCAATACCCCCAACATATGGAGTGGTTCTCTCCTAAATTTTGGTGCTTCATCTCTCTAATTTTTTTTAATGTGTTTTGAGGCCAATATGATTTGATCTTCAAGCTGATGGAAACTTTTTGATGCCTAATTCATACAATTCGATGCCTCTAACCCCTAGTGGTAGTCCCTTACTTATACTGATTGAGGGGATAGTCTAAATTGGTTTAGAGGAAGGAGACCTAATCCTAGTCTCATTAAGGTTAATCTAAACAGATACACTAATTTAGCTAGGGTTATGACTAATTGGTCTTGGTAAACTAATAAGCCTAGGATTCTAGTTAATTAATCCTATTTAGGCAGAAACAGATTCGAAGATAGGATCCCAGTTGGGTTCCTAGCTATAGGAATCGACCCAGTTCTTGTAAGCAGGAACCCACCCAAGTTCCTCAGCTGAGCTATCGATAGCCCAATTTATTTTGTCCATAACTTTAATGTTTGACCTCCGTTTTGAGTGATTCTTGCTTTCCTTGAAAGCTTAGTGAGTCTCATTTCTAATAAAACTAATCTTATAATTTTTTATAAGTGTGGATAATACATAAGCAAAACAGTGAACCTGTGTCATTTCAGCAGAAGTCCAAATATTCGACTTGTGTCCTTTCCATTTCTTATCAGACTTTGGTGCATTATATGTCATTAGAAAGCTTATTTAATTAAGGATGTTAATATGTAGACTTAATAATTTTATACTCTCTAGAGTAGATCTCAACTGGCCATTGAGAACTATCAATTTGGATCAATTTGGGGTTTTTGGGCTCTATTAACCTTTTGAGCTCGAATTTAAGGATTACTCTACTGGGCCTCCATGTACACAGGTTGCGGTATAACTTATGTCATTGCTCTTATTAAAATAGAATACCATTTTTAAGCATTCACAATAGGTATGTGCACAGATACGTAGGGAAGAGGGCTAAGGAAGAGAGACTCTTAATTAAAAAGAAGAAGACACTTAATTCGCACAATTGATCTCTTTTATGCGGTTGCTAATGTTTTAGTGAGCAAAACTCAAAATTTTATATAACAAATTATTGTGAGATGAATGATATAAAACATAATAAAAAGTTGAAAACATAGAATGTTGTACGACTTGACAGAGTGTCCCCCTGCACAATAATTTTTCTTGGTACAAATTTCACCCACAATTGACTAGCAATTATGACCCAACAACAAAATTCGCTTGTTTGCCACTAGTTCCAATTTAGCATCTATCCAAACAACCTCCATATTTTTTTTTTTTCATATGATCCATTGTATTGGGTTGTTAGGGATATCCCAATATTTTATTTCTATACAATTTTATATATATACTCAATACATGGTGGAACATTCCCCCTAATGTTGACACATAACTCCTGCTTCTCATATACTCATGAAATAGTTATTGCTATTGTTTATATGTTCATGTTTGCTTGAATTTTTGATCCTTCCAATAGTAAATCCCTGCCCCCTAAAACTTATTCTAAGCCATTAGTGGCTTTGGAGGAGGGCAAAGCTAATAAGAAGACATTGATTACTTGTTCTTAAATCTAGACAATTAGCAGGAGCCTAAAATCTAAGATAATCTCTTTAAAAGAAGGAAAATAGATGTTGAGGAGAATTTATTTTCTCAAAAACTCTATTTCACTTATAGTACACTAGTTTGTGTCGTCCTTTTACCTAAGTATTCTAACTTAAAAAAATAAATAAATGGAATCCATTATTGTGGAAGGAAAATAATTTGATAGCATAAAAGAATAAGGTTAAAGCACGTACAAGATAAATATGTGGTGTCAAATCAAATTCAGAAAGTAAGAAGTTTATGCAAGATTATTACAAACTTAAAAATTCAAATTTTTTCTTGTGGTAATAATTTTATTACTAACTGGAAAGCATACCTTGACGGTATTCAATGGCCAATTACGTCAATATATCTATATTAATTTATAAGCTCCTTTCATTTCCTATACTTGATGTTAATTCTTGCCCAAACAATCAAATCTAATAGTTATCAGTTCCTTAACTTCTCCCATTAACCACTGATTTGTTGCTTCCCTTGAATACTCTTCGATTTCGTTTCATCCACCAGCAATATTGGCAGGTTGCATTGGAAGTTTTAGCAAGCTACTTTTGAATTCCCCCTTTTTATTCTACATTATCCTTTGATGAAATTAAGGCGAAGTCGTTGCAGGGTAATTTAAATAAAACCATTCGAGCAGCCTGTTTCTAACATCAGATGTGAATTTGCATTGATTGAAAATATGTTCTCCATCTTCCATTGCCTGCTTGACACAACTTACATGTGGTATCTACACTTCCAACATGGTTGACTTGCCTATCAACTATAGGTTCTCTATTCGGTGCCAATATCCATAATATGAGTGTTTAGGTATGTTTTGCCTACACTAAAAGAGACCTTCCTTGCCATAAGGTTAAAGAGCACCCTGAAGTCATGTATGCCCTAAACTAATTAAACGCCATACATAGATGGAATCCAATCCTATGTGCTTATAAATCCTTCTTTAATCTTTTCTGTGACAGAACATAGCTTCTTCCAATGACAAAAAGTGCCATTTGTTGGTTCACAACCCCACTAAGAAGATCTAGCTAAGTACTAATTATGAATCCAATTGATCTACACATTATCTTCCTTATATGCTATATACCAAACATACTTAGGATCAATGGCTTTATTCTAAAGTTTAACATGCTTCAATCCTAGCTCATGAGATTTTTTTGATTGACATACACTGTCCCATGCAATCAGAGGAGCCCTTGCATAATTCCTTAGCCAATCAACAAAAGGTTCCTGCATACGGACTTAATATCCTTAATCACCCTTTGGGGAAGAAGAAAAATTCTTTTCCAAAAACTAGTAACTCCCATTAGGACCAAGATGACCAGTACAACCCTTCCAATATAAGATATGTTTCTACTCTCCACACTCTCACTTTGGTTATGATTTTTTGAACAAGTAAAGCATAATCACTAGTATTAATTCTGGTATATGTAGCAGACACTCTTGGATATTGAAAAGCAAGTTGACGTTAAGCATACCTAATCATACTGATCAGATGTTGATTCATGTCATCCCATACCCCTCCTTACAACTACTTGAGATGTGTCTTTATTAATTTGTAGCCTAGAAGTCTATTCAAAATCCTCTAAAGCATATAGCATAGCCTAGCTTGAGGATGGGCTCAGTTTAAAAACAACATTATGTCATTTTATAAATACTGGAGGAGTCAATTATAAAGCTTTGCATCTAGGATAATATCTGAAGCTCCTCGATTTACCATTACCTTAAGCTTTTAAGACAAAAATTCCATTGCTAATACCCAAAAAAAAAAAAAAAAAATTAAAGACATGGGGTCTTCTTGCACCCTTAGAAAAAAATGTTGTTCCTTATTAAAATATAGGGACTATGCAACAATCCTCACACAACTCATAATCCACTTCACAAATTGTTTGGGGGGTAGTGGTGTCCATATAGATGTTCTTATGTAAAATCCTAATATAGTGAGTCATAAGTTTTTTTTAATTGATCTTCAGTATACATCTCAATGAAATAGATTTTCTAGAATAGTCTCTTATCCTGGGACACCATCACATTGTGCACCAATTGTCTACCTTGAAGAAAGCCACATGAAATATGAGAGAACTCACTAGCATATTTAGGATGAGAAATACTTGTAAGAAGTACCACATTAATCTCAGTCAACTAAATCAACAACTTCCCAAATTGTTTTAAAAATGAAGAGCAGATACACACACCAAAGGGCTTACTTTAGCCCAACTCGATTTTAAAGAAATAGCTAGAGATCCAATCAGGCCTGAAGATTCACTACTTCGTGTACAAAACAACCTTTTTGACATCTTCATTAGTGAATGGTCTACAAAATTTTAGTTGTTGTCGCACTGGAAGCAATGACCTCCATGTAAAATAGATTCATTGCATCTTCCTAGTTCTTTGCACACTAAGAAGATTCTTGTTAAACTTCTGCATAATCATGGCTATGTAGTTATTGTCCTCCATCACCTTACTCCCCTCATTATATAGTTGCTTAACATAGTATGCTATCCTTTTTTGTTTGGCCGTAGAGAAAAAAAAAAATATTTTTAGCACTAGTCACCTAAAGTTACCCTAGTCCAACTTGGTCTATTGTTTCATTAAGCTTAAAGAAACATAAAGGAGATGATTATACTCTATGGTCCTAAGTAGGGTAAGTCACCCAAGAGGGGGCAGAATGAATAGATTCACTCTAAGAAATGGCAAATAAAAACTTTAAGCACAAGTTATAGCATAATATAGCAAACTTAAGGACACTGAGAAAAATAAATCAAGGACATTGAACAAACGGTGAATGAGTTGAGTCGAATGATAAATGAATGACGTCAACCCCTTGAACTATGCTATGCCTCCATCTAAGGGCCTCCTTTAGGATTCAACCAAGTTGTATTAATTTGCTCCAAAATTGCACAACCAAGTTCAACTAAGGACCTTAATGACAATACAACCTACAAAAACCTCTTGGAGTGATTTCTTCTAGTCGTCACTTAAGATGAATGACTTTCCCAGTCAACCCTCTTGTTTATGAGCAAGATTCCATAGTCTTATGATTAATCTCAAATGTGGATACCAATATTATAAGGATTTAAATTGTTTACTTTAGATTGCAATTAACAATTCCAATAAGAATTGAGTTCTATGTATTGTATGTTGTGTACTCTTCTTCATGAACAAGTGATATGCACCACAAGTGCACAGTTGTTGTAGTATAGATCAAGTACCGTTCCGCAGGGACCAATGCAGTATATCAAATTTTATCCTATTAACATGCAAGGAAAAATAGGTAGGAAAGAGAATGATTTGTCTAAACTAATTAACCTCCGTATTGGAACAGGGGGGAATCTATAACTGACAGGCATATAGGTATTTGTTTCACCTACAATGAGTTAAATCCATGAATTAAACATGTACTTTTCTCAAGTTGGAATGATTCAAAGGACGATAAGCATACAAAATTCAATTTTTTCTTTCGAAATAAACTAAATCACTTAAACTAATCCAATCACCATTCTGTCAAAAGTTCTTGTTTTATCCAAGTTATAGATCATGATTATCAATTTTTCCTCTCAATATGAAATCCTCTCTCAAGTATCACAAAGTTAAATCTGAACTTGACGATCCAATAACGAGTTTCTCCTTTCGGTATTTCACCCTAATATTAATTATATGCAATTAAATTGGCAAAAATTACTCATAAACAATTAAAAGCAAAAGATAGTTGCATCAATTCCCAAACAAGATCAACCACAAGAATTTATAAATTAAGAATTCAACATCCTAGTTTGGCTAGCAAACTCTAGACTAAAAAGAACTACTTACTTATGATTATTAGTGTAAATCCAAAAGAATTTAAACAAAGCATGAATCAAACCGAAACAAATCTAAAAGAGTTCAAGAAGTAAGAGAAAGAAGTTGCTCTTTAACAATGGAGATTCCTCAAGTGACCTTGTAATCTTCAAGGCATCCACTTGTAAATCATTCCTTTGAGTCTCCTTTTCACTCCAAATGATTTAGAGAAATGAATGATTTTAGGATGAAGAGAGTGATGGAATATGTGAAGATGATACTTCATGAAGCTAAGGAATCCTTAATATAGAAGATTTCACGCATGCTTAGGCACATACTTGAATGAAAATGAGGAGTCATAGAAGTTCATGCCACCACAGTTCGCGGGCTTCACCATGGAGCCTCCATGGTGGCTTCTAGCTAAATTTTTTCCGTCATTTTTTGATGCCACGGGCACATGGGATTGAGGGCTTCTATGTTGAGTCAAATGGTGCCATAAAAGGGGCAATGCTAGGTCAAAAGGTCTTAAACAATTTAAAATGCATAAAAAACACATACGCAAGTGCAAAACAAAAATAAAGGCATAAATCAATCACTAAGGCATACATTCCCCTAAGAAATGCTAGCAAATGATCCCGAAACAAATCACATTATAGAAATTATCAAACTTTCCCATACTTGAACTACTAATTGTCTTCAAGCACCCATGATACTAAAAAGAAAAAAGAGAAAGCTTTATGTCTAATCTCCTCAACAAAGACATCAGTACCACCCTCAATGACCGACCCAAAGTTAGCACAAAATCAAAACATTTAGCTAATAGATAAGAGAACAACATTTTTGAAAGATCTTAAAGACTCCAATATTAAATTTGAATCAATCACCCACATCATCTTAAGCAAGAGACATCAACACGTGGAATAGATAGAGCTATAAGCGTTGATAGAACCTCACTTAAGTCATATGACACTCTTCACTCATGTTTTCAAAAGTATAGCAAGGTTCCCTTAATTTTCATTGCAAGGACCCAAATCTCCGATAAGCTTGGGATAACCTGCTAATTCACCACCACTAAAAAATGCAAAACAAATTAAGCAATCATGAGGACTTCACATGGATTGTAATGGGGTTAACGGGTAAGGGGTAAGAGGGGAACAATTGTTTTGGGGAAGTGTGGACCTTAAAGCCAAAGACTAAGAGCAAACAAAACTTTTCCAATTTCTCATGAGATTTACTCCTCAAACTAATAGGACTCAACTTCATGAGCACATTTCTCGCACAGATCACATCAGGAATAGGAGTTGAAGCTCAAAATCGAGTATAATCCAACAATGCCAGAATCTTTCATTCACTTTTGCAATTTTTCCCTTTTTTTTCTGTTTTTACTCGGTTTATTTTCTTAAGCAGTTTTCAAAACTTCTCCGTAACAATTCATAACAACCAACCCATTGTTAACACAAGGGATATCTTATATAAACAAAAGAACACAAGTCTCTTATGACATCAAACAAACCAAACCCAACCACCAAAATATCTCAATACCCACAAGCTAACTGCCTATCAACATATCATGAAGCAAAATCAATAGTCTTGGCCTAAGGGTAAGATAGGTGTTTGACCAAGGGCTATATATGAAGTTTCACAATGATAAAATTATCTAAGGCTCAGAAGGGCTAGCAAGGAGCATATCATGCATAATGAGGGTGGCTATTTGGCGAATGTGGATAAAAAACATAATATAAAGAATGCCTCAATCATTTCACCTAAATGCATAAGCTAACTATTATCTTAAATGAGAATTAAAACAAGTTCTAGAGAAATGAAGTCCATGAAGAATCACCCATGAAAAAGTAAGGAGACTATAATTAATGAATTAGTCTTTTAAAGCTTAAAACCTCATGGGACATCAACCAAAATGTAACACCCCCAGCCCCTAGGCTAGAAGCGTTACGCTTTCCTAACTTCTTACTTAGTTCCTGGGACGAAACGGACAGAGTTTCCCCTGAAAACTGATCGTTTCCAGGCTAAACGCCTTATAATACAATCCTGTAAATTAACGGAAGCGTAAATATATAAAACATAACTCAACGGCCACACGCCGGAGTTCATAACTCGACGAGCCACCCGCTCGGAGTACACCAACCAGAATAGTTAATTAAAGCAGAAAAAGTAAAAGATACAACTCAACGGTTCACACAACCGGAGTGTTGGGGTTTACATCCCAAGGCATAGCTAAATTAAACCAAAGGGACATCTAATTAACTTGATGGTTGGCTCAGACGGCCATACAGAGCGACCTTTATACCATATGCATTACATGAACTTCAATAATTATTTACAGACCTTCATAAACTAAGAATGCATTAGATGACTTCATTAAACACGAAAGTTCCCTTCAAATGGGCACATACGATGCCTTGCAAGCAATAATACGTTCCTTCCGCACTTATCTGACTCAACTTCTTCCTGTCATAAGAAAACCTGGGGAAAAGGGGAAGGAGTAGTGGGATGAGCAACCACACGCTCAGTGAGTGTCCCCCAACCCCCTTAAAACCAAAACCATTGCAGGCAATACTATCCTTACTAGTCACATATCATGTTTTCATACTTTATTATCATAATAGATGTTCATAAGAATTCTTATGGAAATGTTACTAACCATAAACTTCACTTAAGCACTTAAACACATTTCCAGGATTCTAAATGATCAAACGTCTTCACTAACAGGCAATTGAACACTTAGATAAGCGACGAGGCTAAGCATAGAAACTTCCTTCTATAAGCTAAGCACAGGGATCCTTCTTTTTCATTTCAATCATATAATATACATGTCACACGCATAAACACATATCAAGCATTTAAGTACCTTTAAAAATCATATTAAGCTGTATGACACCCTCGCATGTTATTCTCATATCAACATTCATTCTTTTAGGAAGAGACGCCTTCATTCATGGAATTTCAACGTGCTATATCTTTCTTTCTCATCTCATATACTTTAAGTCAGACATGTTTGATATGGATAAGGATGATGTCACATAAGATTAGAATCCGATTCAACCATACTTAAGAATCATTCGTAATGCATCCATTGAAAACTTTCCTTTAATACATAGACTAAAAATCCACATTCAAACATGCTTGAAGATCATTTCATAACTTATTCATTGAAAGCTTTCTTTCTTTCGTTGAAAACATTTTCTTAGTCTTCAAAGGAAGTTCCATTTCGTTTGGCCGTGTAAAGACCCTTATAAGCTTTTCATACATCATTCCATATAGCCTTTTGGGCTCATAAAAAGAACTTCCTTTCCATTTTAATCGTTTAAAAAAAAATGACAAGAGCCAATTGCTTTTCTTAACTTAGTACGAAAGTACTTCTGGCATAAGATCATTACAGGGTGCTGATTGGGTGAGAACTATTCTCGACCCCATAGTGAGACCTAACGCTCACGCTTAAGCTCTTACTCCCGGGATGGCTACATATAACATATCGGACCATTACATTAGCCCTCGTCAGGGCCTCTAGGGTTTATCCGGACTTATCCCCTAGGTTAACATTACATCATATCATATTGTCCGCAGCACATTATCTTAGCCACTTAAAGCGTATCGGCCATAACGGCTAGTAATTTTGTTGTATCTTTTGGTAAAATCATTTGTCATGCAACTCACGCCTTTGTAAAACTCTTTAGGATTCCCCCGTTCAAGCAGGTTCACTCCCAAAACTGTATTCGTTTACTTTAAAATATGCCATCATGCTCTAATATTTGTGGCTACTATTATTTCAAAACATGAAATCCTTCTTTTGCAAATCTCACCCTTATGCACATAATGCAACTTGAGCAAATAGAAGGGAAAGGGGTTCACATATATCACATTCAAACACTTCATAATTAATTCATCACATCGAGCCACACATGGCCTCGCAATCCATACGATTGCGGTCATTTCACAACCCAGTCTCCCTCCTCACTTGCACCGTACCACAAAACCTCGAACGCTCATAATTATTTCCTCAAACCATCCAACTACCAACTCGTTTCATCGATTTATCAACACAACATATTATCATACTAATTTATGAAAAGGTAAGGTTTAAGTACTTACCAGGGTAAGCAGCGCCACTTAGCGGTGCGTTGTAGTAAGCATACGTACGTATATATATACCATCACGTACACATATAAAATTATAGAACTTTACTTGGGAGTTCATACACAATAAGGTTCTAAGCATTTATAACTTACTTCAGAGTTAGTAGGCCTTTATGGGATAGTTAAGCATATAGGTGATCATAGACTGATTAAACATTTATATACATAAACTTCAAACACGTACGATGCACTTCGAAGTTCATACACGATCATGGAACGACCAAACATTCATAAACGTTGGTTAGAAGTTATATTTCAAGTCTAATTGAGCTATTTCAGCATAATACGATTCTAAGTTTCCGTTTATTATGTCACTGTTGCTATTCGAACCCATTTAGGTCACTTAGACATAATGCGGATCTAAACATTCATTATTTGTATGGAAATTACAATTCGAATCTAAATAAACCACTTAAACATAATATGACTTTAGGCATTCATTTATTACGTCAAAGTTACTACTCAGGTATAAACTAACTAATTACACAAGTATCGATTCCAAGCACACTCATCTCCTTTCGAAACTATTAATTGAGTATGAATTGTTTAAGTGTACATGTGTCGATTCAAAGCATTCATAATTCATTTAGAAGCTACTGAACGAGCACGCATTAACTAAGTGTTCGTATGTCGATTCAAAGCATTCGTAATTCATTTCGAACTAAACTTTTAGGCATGAACTAGCTAAATTCACTTGAATCGATTTTAAACACATTAAACTAACTTCGTTTATAATCCTTTTTCATGCATCAACTAATTAACTTGAATCGATGCTAAACATGCTAAATTTACTTCGAATTAATAACTGAGGCATGATTAACT
The DNA here is from genome assembly GCA_029747015.1 of Carnegiea gigantea. Taxonomy (NCBI): domain Eukaryota; kingdom Viridiplantae; phylum Streptophyta; class Magnoliopsida; order Caryophyllales; family Cactaceae; genus Carnegiea; species Carnegiea gigantea. The sequence goes on from JAKOGI010000067.1 coordinate 715,413, forward strand.
AAATTGGTTCGATTCGAAGCTAAAGGTATTTGATTCATTTCGATGTAAAATCTCAAACATTCAATGGTCACAGGCATTCGAATTAACGCTAAAGGCATGTAATTCACTTCGAATTATAAATTCAGGCCTCCGATAGCTACATACATTCGAATTAACGCTAAACATGTATAATTCACTTCGAATTATAAACTTAGGCATTCAATGGTTACATACATTCGAATTAACGCTAAACACGTATAATTCACTTCGAATTATAAACTTAGGCATTCAATGGTTACATACATTCGAATTAACGCTAAAGGCATGTAATTCACTTTGAATTGTAAACCTCAAGTAGCACGTTCTAAATTAGGCTATGCTAGTCTAACATGCAACATCGATTCTGCTAAAACGTTTGCGAAATTAGTAATAATTTAGGAGGCGAGGAACACCCACCTCGATTCCACGCTAGAGGCATGTAATTTAGCTTGAATTGAGGCCAAAAATCGAACACCCACTCCCTGCTCTTCGCGCGTGACTCAACCAGTCCAAACCCACAAACCCTAACTTGCAATTTTTGATAGATTCAGGTACAATTCGAAGGGGATAAAGCAAGGGATTCAATTTATAGAGCAGAAGAGGTTCGAAACTCACCTAGCATGTGAATTTTGTTCGAGCTTCGGCCCTGCCCGATCTACTCCTAGCCCTCTCTCGGTTGTGCCTCGTTGCCAGATCCGTGCCCACTTGCCGATGACGCCTGGCGGATGCCCATCGGCGTCGACCACTGGTGGCACAGACCCTCATTCCCTCCATCTCTCGATCTCTCTTCTCTTCTCGCCCTGAGTGTGACTCCCATGCGATTTGGGTGGTGGTCGGCCGTCCACCGGCGTGGTGGCACACCGCCGGCCTCCCCCTCTCTCACTCTCCCTCTCTTTCCCTCGCTTCTCTGCCGTGAGGTTCGCGGGGCAGGGCAGAGAACCCCCCCTTGGTCGCGTTTCTCTACCGAGGAAGAAGGGGCTTCGGCCCCTTATGTTTTTTTTTTTTTTGGGGGTAATAACTCAATCAACCTAAATCGCTAGTCCAATCCCGAACGCCTTGTTCTAAACCCAAATCGATAACATAACCCTCCATCAATTATTCGAACCCAAATACGCCGAAGTTCCATGTAATAAAACTCGAAACTAATTCCAAGGTTGAAAACCTAATTGTTTTCAGGAAACGACTAAACAAATTGAATAACAACTAAATTAAACTATCGATATCATTTAAAGGCATAATGGCACGAATTGACTTTGAAATCAGTAATAGCAGTAATAATCTCGTCTTTTAATGAAATTATAGTTCGCAAAAGCTCAACGATAATAATTTAACTCATACAGTTACTAAAAATACGAATTTAAAACGTAAAAAGGAAATTAGTTAGCTTAACGGAAAACAAAACTGCGGGGTCTTACACTCTTCCCCCCTTAAAAGAATTTCGTCCCCGAAATTCTAAATCTAAAATCGGTCTTTCCTAGAATGCACGCACATAACTAAGATCTATGCGGTAAGTTTTCGAAATGTTTCATTTTTCAGACTCTACTTCTTTTAAATCGGAAGAAAATGGCTCATGGTATCCAGCCTCCTCCTCGCCAATCTCTTCAGGCGTCTACTCGCTCTATTTTGGCGCTGAGGGCAAATCGCATTGAAGTGAGACAAATGAGTTGGCGTGGATAACCATATTGAGTTTGTTTTAAAAAAAATGAAACTTAGATTTTTGATAATCTAGACTCAGTTTGCATGGCAGGCAATAACTGTACGCATATGCACCTACAAGTGAGTATCTAAAGGTGTGGCAACCGGGACGATGAGATCGCAAGGTTATATATGGTAGTCTCATCCCAAAACATGAATTCAGTCACTTGTGGAATCACGATGATCATCAAGGAAACTTTTACAACACATTGGGAATAATAAGAGAGTCACGTAGCACCACATAGCATTACTCGAGCACAATAGTATCACATGGCATCAACATTTCAGCATTCTCAAGTCTACGAATTGGAGATAACATGCAACCTACTAACATACATTCAGCAAGCAATTTACAAAATGAAAACATACATGATTGACATGATCCCGAGTATTCTACCACACTACTTTCTTAAACATAAGGTATATATATATATATGTCCATGAACGTTATTCAAGTAAATGCAGCTCTATCTTCATTTAGTCATGCATTACATACATCGAGTTCGACTAATCCAACTATAATGCGAGAAACCAGCATTGATGTGAATGATGATTCCAGAGTCATGGTACGAAACTAGCCACACATATCAAGTCGTTCTAACTAATACAGCCACAGGTTCAATTAAATTCAAACCAAGCAATTACAAAAACTCACTTTGTCGGCATTTGATCACAAACAAGTCGATGGTTCCATACAACGATCCTATCTATATATATTCTTATGGTCTTACACAGCACATGACATCATAACAAATCTTTAAGGCATGTGGACCCATATGTTGTCACATAGAACACCTAGGCACGTGGGTATGCGTGCAATCCTCCTTTTGCAGTCTATGGTCAACGGCGTGCTCTAAACCCCATCCAATTTAGGAAAGATTGGTGTTGAGCGGCTAGAATTGTGTGGGTATGGTTGACGTCAATAGCCTCATAGGCTCACGTTGAGTTCTTACGAGGTACATCTATCTTATAGGCGATCATAGGAGTCTTATTGTAGGTCACTAGCCTTAGGAGGGGATCGTCTACGATGCACAATTCCAAAGTCTGCTAGGTTCTTTCTCCCTTGAGCTTTCTGGGTATATCAGGGTTCGTTCGGGCCAAAACATCTCACCCCATTCATGAATAGTAATTCGTACGATAGGAAGCAAGTAATGCACGATTTAGGCAACAATTACAAAGAAGGAGAACGGTAGGTACACTTTTACGCAATGTACCATCAGCACATAAATTTTCACACATGCATACGAAAATATCCTTTAATTTCACTCAGGCAAATCAAAAGTCACATCAGCAATGTACCATTTAGTAGGATTATCAATTATGGCAGCCAATTTCCAATCATTCCTTCCCTAGCTCAATATGAAGGATTCAATCAACATACACGTCTAGCACATATGCATTTACGAGCAACATTTGATAAACATAAGGGCGCATATTAGTGAATCTAACTACCTCATCATCACTAACGAAAAGCTAATTCTTCGGAGTAAGAAAAACCTGGCTCGATAATCAAAACGACATTAACATCTCAAAATCTTGAGTTTCAAATGATTAAAAATAGCTCATCAATTTCGAATCTCTTTGTTTTCAATAAAAGGACGGTTAACTGCTTCTAACTCCCTCTCTACCAACCTTTGAGTACATCTGCTCACTCCATTATGGGGCTCGAGGAGCAAATCGTACTTTAGGGGCAAGGACGAGCTTAAAGAAAGGTCTTTCAATCGTCCGACTTTAAATTGACGTGCTTGAACCATGGATCCTCTTACCAGAACGCACGAAGAAAACGTTTGTTATTCAAAACATCACTTAGCTCACACAAGAACACGGAAGTGAATTGGGTTTACGTCCTAGCACACAGCTCACATTTTATTCGTTCGGTTTATCCGGATCGCATAAAAGTCAATCAATGAAATCAATTAACACATTAGGAACATATTGTACCAATGAAGTACTCACAACGTCACTTGAAGGCGTGGGGAGAGCTATTTGACTCCTACACTAACGCATAACTTGCCGCTTTTACTCAATCGACCTTCTCGAGCCATACGTAAGTCGCAAATGGCCATACTATAGGGCACACGTGCATACAGAGTAGGCATACGTCACATAATCACAAAGTGTTCCTAGGTGACTATATGAAATGCAAGACTCAGGTCGCGGCCTGTGGTCGCAGGACCATGCTCTGATACCATCAATGTAACACCCCCAGCCCCTAGGCTAGAAGCGTTACGCTTTCCTAACTTCTTACTTAGTTCCTGGGACGAAACGGACAGAGTTTCCCCTGAAAACTGATCGTTTCCAGGCTAAACGCCTTATAATACAATCCTGTAAATTAACGGAAGCGTAAATATATAAAACATAACTCAACGGCCACACGCCGGAGTTCATAACTCGACGAGCCACCCGCTCGGAGTACACCAACCAGAATAGTTAATTAAAGCAGAAAAAGTAAAAGATACAACTCAACGGTTCACACAACCGGAGTATTGGGGTTTACATCCCAAGGCATAGCTAAATTAAACCAAAGGGACATCTAATTAACTTGATGGTTGGCTCAGACGGCCATACAGAGCGACCTTTATACCATATGCATTACATGAACTTCAATAATCATTTACAGACCTTCATAAACTAAGAATGCATTAGATGACTTCATTAAACACGAAAGTTCCCTTCAAATGGGCACATACGATGCCTTGCAAGCAATAATACGTTCCTTCCGCACTTATCTGACTCAACTTCTTCCTGTCATAAGAAAACCTGGGGAAAAGGGGAAGGAGTAGTGGGATGAGCAACCACACGCTCAGTGAGTGTCCCCCAACCCCCTTAAAACCAAAACCATTGCAGGCAATACTATCCTTACTAGTCACATATCATGTTTTCATACTTTATTATCATAATAGATGTTCATAAGAATTCTTATGGAAATGTTACTAACCATAAACTTCACTTAAGCACTTAAACACATTTCCAGGATTCTAAATGATCAAACGTCTTCACTAACAGGCAATTGAACACTTAGATAAGCGACGAGGCTAAGCATAGAAACTTCCTTCTATAAGCTAAGCACAGGGATCCTTCTTTTTCATTTCAATCATATAATATACATGTCACACGCATAAACACATATCAAGCATTTAAGTACCTTTAAAAATCATATTAAGCTGTATGACACCCTCGCATGTTATTCTCATATCAACATTCATTCTTTTAGGAAGAGACGCCTTCATTCATGGAATTTCAACGTGCTATATCTTTCTTTCTCATCTCATATACTTTAAGTCAGACATGTTTGATATGGATAAGGATGATGTCACATAAGATTAGAATCCGATTCAACCATACTTAAGAATCATTCGTAATGCATCCATTGAAAACTTTCCTTTAATACATAGGCTAAAAATCCACATTCAAACATGCTTGAAGATCATTTCATAACTTATTCATTGAAAGCTTTCTTTCTTTCGTTGAAAACATTTTCTTAGTCTTCAAAGGAAGTTCCATTTCGTTTGGCCGTGTAAAGACCCTTATAAGCTTTTCATACATCATTCCATATAGCCTTTTGGGCTCATAAAAAGAACTTCCTTTCCATTTTAATCGTTTAAAAATGACAAGAGCCAATTGCTTTTCTTAACTTAGTACGAAAGTACTTCTGGCATAAGATCATTACAGGGTGCTGATTGGGTGAGAACTATTCTCGACCCCATAGTGAGACCTAACGCTCACGCTTAAGCTCTTACTCCCGGGATGGCTACATATAACATATCGGACCATTACATTAGCCCTCGTCAGGGCCTCTAGGGTTTATCCGGACTTATCCCCTAGGTTAACATTACATCATATCATATTGTCCGCAGCACATTATCTTAGCCACTTAAAGCGTATCGGCCATAACGGCTAGTAATTTTGTTGTATCTTTTGGTAAAATCATTTGTCATGCAACTCACGCCTTTGTAAAACTCTTTAGGATTCCCCCGTTCAAGCAGGTTCACTCCCAAAACTGTATTCGTTTACTTTAAAATATGCCATCATGCTCTAATATTTGTGGCTACTATTATTTCAAAACATCGAGCCACACATGACCTCGCAATCCATGCGATTGCGGTCATTTCACAACCCAGTCTCCCTCCTCACTTGCACCGTACCACAAAACCTCGAACGCTCATAATTATTTCCTCAAACCATCCAACTACCAACTCGTTTCATCGATTTATCAACACAACATATTATCATACTAATTTATGAAAAGGTAAGGTTTAAGTACTTACCAGGGTAAGCAGCGCCACTTAGCGGTGCGTTGTAGTAAGCATACGTACGTATATATATACCATCACGTACACATATAAAATTATAGAACTTTACTTGGGAGTTCATACACGATAAGGTTCTAAGCATTTATAACTTACTTCAGAGTTAGTAGGCCTTTATGGGATAGTTAAGCATATAGGTGATCATAGACTGATTAAACATTTATATACATAAACTTCAAACACGTACGATGCACTTCGAAGTTCATACACGATCATGGAACGACCAAACATTCATAAACGTTGGTTAGAAGTTATATTTCAAGTCTAATTGAGCTATTTCAGCATAATACGATTCTAAGTTTCCGTTTATTATGTCACTGTTGCTATTCGAACCCATTTAGGTCACTTAGACATAATGCGGATCTAAACATTCATTATTTGTATGGAAATTACAATTCGAATCTAAATAAACCACTTAAACATAATATGACTTTAGGCATTCATTTATTACGTCAAAGTTACTACTCAGGTATAAACTAACTAATTACACAAGTATCGATTCCAAGCACACTCATCTCCTTTCGAAACTATTAATTGAGTATGAATTGTTTAAGTGTACATGTGTCGATTCAAAGCATTCATAATTCATTTAGAAGCTACTGAACGAGCACGCATTAACTAAGTGTTCGTATGTCGATTCAAAGCATTCGTAATTCATTTCGAACTAAACTTTTAGGCATGAACTAGCTAAATTCACTTGAATCGATTTTAAACACATTAAACTAACTTCGTTTATAATCCTTTTTCATGCATCAACTAATTAACTTGAATCGATGCTAAACATGCTAAATTTACTTCGAATTGATAACTGAGGCATGATTAACTAAATTGGTTCGATTCGAAGCTAAAGGTATTTGATTCATTTCGATGTAAAATCTCAAACATTCAATGGTCACAGGCATTCGAATTAACGCTAAAGGCATGTAATTCACTTCGAATTATAAATTCAGGCCTCCGATAGCTACATACATTCGAATTAACGCTAAACATGTATAATTCACTTCGAATTATAAACTTAGGCATTCAATAGTTACATACATTCGAATTAACGCTAAACACGTATAATTCACTTCGAATTATAAACTTAGGCATTCAATGGTTACATACATTCGAATTAACGCTAAAGGCATGTAATTCACTTCGAATTGTAAACCTCAAGTAGCACGTTCTAAATTAGGCTATGCTAGTCTAACATGCAACATCGATTCTGCTAAAACGTTTGCGAAATTAGTAATAATTTAGGAGGCGAGGAACACCCACCTCGATTCCACGCTAGAGGCATGTAATTTAGCTTGAATTGAGGCCAAAAATCGAACACCCACTCCCTGCTCTTCGCGCGTGACTCAACCAGTCCAAACCCACAAGCCCTAACTTGCAATTTTTGATAGATTCAGGTACAATTCGAAGGGGATAAAGCAAGGGATTCAATTTATAGAGCAGAAGAGGTTCGAAACTCACCTAGCATGTGAATTTTGTTCGAGCTTCGGCCCTGCCCGATCTACTCCTAGCCCTCTCTCGGTTGTGCCTCGTTGCCAGATCCGTACCCACTTGCCGATGACGCCTGGCGGATGCCCATCGGCGTCGACCACTGGTGGCACAGACCCTCATTCCCTCCATCTCTCGATCTCTCTTCTCTTCTCGCCCTGAGTGTGACTCCCATGCGAGCTGGGTGGTGGTCGGCCGTCCACCGGCGTGGTGGCACACCGCCGGCCTCCCCCTCTCTCACTCTCCCTCTCTTTCCCTCGCTTCTCTGCCGTGAGGTTCGCGGGGCAGGGCAGAGAACCCCCCCTTGGTCGCGTTTCTCTACCGAGGAAGAAGGGGCTTCGGCCCCTTATGTTTTTTTTTTTTTTTGGGGGTAATAACTCAATCAACCTAAATCGCTAGTCCAATCCCGAACGCCTTGTTCTAAACCCAAATCGATAACATAACCCTCCATCAATTATTCGAACCCAAATACGCCGAAGTTCCATGTAATAAAACTCGAAACTAATTCCAAGGTTGAAAACCTAATTGTTTTCAGGAAACGACTAAACAAATTGAATAACAACTAAATTAAACTATCGATATCATTTAAAGGCATAATGGCACGAATTGACTTTGAAATCAGTAATAGCAGTAATAATCTCGTCTTTTAATGAAATTATAGTTCGCAAAAGCTCAACGATAATAATTTAACTCATACAGTTACTAAAAATACGAATTTAAAACGTAAAAAGGAAATTAGTTAGCTTAACGGAAAACAAAACTGCGGGGTCTTACACAAAATCTCCACTATCTCATTAGGACTCACATGCTAACATTCACATAAGGATTCATCGACAATCAATTTGCATTCAACATAAAGGCAAAACATAAAGAATATTTTTCAAAAACTCATTTCCTACCACTTTATTCACAATTGGGTACATCAAAGGGTAAAATCAAGTCAAAGAAGACTACTTAGACTAGAAATTTCATCATTGGAGGTTTTTTTTTAATTTCATTTCTTTTCAATGAAATCCTACGTGTAGTTAGTTCCAAGATGTAAAGATAACCCTAAATGCTTCTAGTAATCTAAATGCATGAGAGATGCAAAACTATGAAAAGAAAACTACATGCTACAACTACATAAGAACATTAAATGCAAACGTAAGTGAAATCATGTACAATATTTATGCATCCACACACTCAAGATAGCATCAGACACCATCAATTGTAGTCACCCTATGCTTGGACAAAACATTGTCCTCAATGCATGCAAGCTTATAGAAGCAAGCAAGATAGGCAAGCACTAGAAAGGAACAAGGGAAGTGGAAGGGTGAGGACAATCGTGGAAGATATGCTAATTCTGTAAAGTATCTAAATGGGCTTAGAAACATTGGATTTATTTGAGAGGCTAGCATTCTGTATAGCTCATCATGCCACTATCAAACAAAGTCCCAGCGTGCAACCTTCTCAAATTGGACATAGGCTCTAAGACATGCTTGTTTTCTTGAATGGACCTAAGGGTACGCATGTACCTGGTCCAGGTAATTAGTAGAGGTTGATTGGGATGAACTAGAAGCTCCATGACTAGAAGGAGGAGGAGGTGGTGCCAGGTGGACCACATCTTCATCATTGAGTAAGAATGAAAGATTGGCATGATTTTAGAAATGTATGCACTCAATATTAGGGAGAGACATGAGCCACTTCCCCAGGGAGATCTAACACACCTGATTAGCCTCTCCTTATAAAATTTCATTTGCTTAATAGTGGCTACTTTAAGTCGCTCAGACCCTGGAACTTTATAATTTAGACTAGGGACAACACCACTGATCCAGGGATGGGGGGATGATGATGTCCTCAATTGCTATCCTCCTGGAAGTATTAGTGGCCACACTATGCAATTGAGTGGTTAAGAATGGCCTCAGGTCAATACGGTCACCATTAATTATATTAGATAAGAAATACAACTCAGACTAGCAAGGGATATTAAGATGATTGTCTTAGCAAAGATACCATTAGCCAACAACTTTTGGCCCCGCGAGTATAGGGGTTCCTAATGATTGTGCCTTTGGAGTTACTTGAATCATAACGATAGTCCTCATTAATTTCATTTCAAAAAGCATTTAGGTGAAAATGTTTGATAACATGATAATAAAAAAGGTCCAATCTAGTAGAAAGCCAAATATTTCATGGAAGGTACTCAAATTAACTTCAATGCCCCATTTTTTTAAAAAGGAGGCATATCCTTCTTGGCAACATAGACCACTAGTGACCTCAATATGAAAAGTACTCAAGAGCTCCAAGGTAAGGTCTCTAAATATATGGTCCTAGTCTCAAGAAATTGACTTATTCCAACATGAACAAACAATCAATGCATATCGTCTATCAATTCCAACACGTCAAAAAATCCTCATCAAAATATCTTATAGCCACAGTTAGTCTACTATTCAAAGCTTATCTAGGAATATGATCTGGATTAGTTAAACTAAGTGAATGAGATGTATCTTATAGCTTCACCTTGTAAGGGTGTCTTTGACTTTGTGGAGATGTAAAAAAAAAATTACTAATGTCACCCTCAGTTTGTTCACTTCCATCCATGTCCCACCTCACTCTCTCTAACCATAAGCCATCGTTGGGAGAAGCAACCTTGGCCAAATTCAAGTCATAAGAGCGTCAAATTTCCAACTGATCTAGTAAATTCTAAATGTAGTGCATGATCTTCTGCACCCTCGCAAAATGAAAGTTTTTTTAATGTACTTGTGAAAATTCATACTTATTTATGTGATTCTATTATTCTCAATAGGAAATCTTTGAGAAATAAGTCCGTATGTAGGAACAAGATTTTTTTTAATTATAATTCTTATTTACCTTGGGTCTTAGTGGTGGTGGATATCCACGGGGTCTGTGATGCTCCCTCTAGTGCTTGTCTCAATATATCAGCTTCTTAAGTGGTCTTTTGCTTCTTTTCACATGCTGTAAGAATAATTTTGGTAGTAATGTGGATGAATTTCGAGGTTCGTCAACAATGTAGGAGGAGAGAGAAAATGAAAAAATTTAGGAATGTAATGGGAATGGAGGGAGGAAGAAGAAGAAGAAGAAGAAGAAGAAGAAGAAGAAGAAGAAAGATGATGAATTTAGGCAGAAACAGGGAAAATCAAGAGTGATAGAGGGGGAAATCCGAACTTGGGGCAGGGATTATGTGGAAATTCAGGGATAATAGAAGAATAAATGACATTGGGAGAAGATAAGAAGAAGAATGGAGTGATTTGAGTGAAAAATGGGGTTGAGAGGAGATGATTGAAGGAGTGGTTATGGAGGTTTTAGAGAGAATAAGAGGGTTAGAGAAAAAGAGATTCAAGGAAGATGAATAGGAAAGGTGGAGTTCAGTCAAAACTTGGTTGAAAAAAACTAGATTGCTGGGACGAGGGTCAACGTGAGCCCTTTATGGTGCACACTATCCCAGCTATTTTTTTTAATTACTTGTGAGGCTGACCACAGAGCGTGGTTTGGGTCATGGACCTTTTGTGGTCAGATTGACCCTCTATGGTCAAATCTATAAAAACTTTTTGGGTTGCTTAAATCATGGACCACGGTTGTAACCAGTAATGGTCCATGGTGCTCTCTGCATTAGCACTCATACTTACTTTTCTGCTTTTTTTGCCTTTTCTTTTTTTATTTCAAATACCCTAAGAACTATAAACATCGAAAGGGAGAAAGATAAAAGAAAGCAATAAATTGGCTTGAGCTTTTTCCTAAGAAGCACTCTTTTAGGATCGAGAGCTTGACCTTCTTTCTTCTATGATTAATCGGGATTGGTGAGAGTATGGACAATAACTTTTTAAATTGGTTCCCTCATGAAATTGGGGACTAAGCTACTGTCTATTAACAATGACGAAACTGGTGGACTCACTCCACGTCTCTACCACACCACGAGGAAAAACCTTGGTTACTTGAAATGGTTTCGATTTTTGCTACCTCAATTCCCCCGTAAGCAACCTCAACTTGGAATTTAACAATAGGACCATGTTATAGTCCTTAACCACTCTTTCATGATGTGCTTGTCATGCTAATGTTTGGTTCTTTCCATGTAGATCTTGGAACTCTTATTTGCCTTTGATTGCAACTAATCTAGTTCATTAAATTGCAATATCATCATCTCTTCGACCGCTTAAGATCAAAATTAAGCGTTCGAATGGCATAACATGCCGTGTGTTCCAAATTAAGTGGTAAATGGCAAGAGTTTCCAAACATTTGCCGATATGGAGTGGTACCTAAAGGAATCTATAAGTAGTTCGGTAGACCCTATAGAGCATCATCAAGCTTCAAAGACCAATTCTTTAGGGATCAGTCTATACTCTTCTCCAAAATGCTTTTCAACTCTCTATTGGATAGCTCAACTTAACCACTTGTTTGGGGGTGGTAAGGTGTAACAATCTTGTAAAAAATCCATACTTCTTCAAAGGTGACTTGAGAGACTTGTTGTAAAATGAATCCCGTTATCACTTAAAAGAGCCCTTGGTGTACCAAATCTTATGAAAATGTTCTGCTTGAGGAACTTGATGGCAACCTTAGAGTCATTGATAGGGGTGGCAATAGCTTACACTTATTTAGAGACATAATCCACCACCACAAGGATACGAAGATAGCTGATAAAAAGAGGAAAGAGACCCCTAAAGTCAATTCCCCATACATCAAAAAGTTCCATTTCAAAAATTCCACTTTGAGGCATTACATGCCTTGGAATGTTTCATGTAAAATCCCAAAAATTCCTATAATTGTAAATATTTATTTTTTTTGAAGTAGATTGACCTAGAGGGGCTTAAGCTCGTAAGATGATTAAATTTTCGGAAAATTTAAGGATGTAGTTTTAGGAGCTAGTTTAAGTCAATCCAAGCAAAAACGATATTTAAATTTTGATTCCTTGCACCTAAAAATTTTAGATAATTTGAATGAATATTTTTGGGCAAGTGAAGTTTTTGAGTCAGCTATTTTCCCCCCTAATAGTGTTTAAGTTAAAAAAATTTGTTTCCTCTTGTTCTTTTTCCTTTTTCATCTTCTTCCTTCAACTCCTTCCCTAGTTCCACTAGACCATAACCCTAGAGAGTTTTCCCGCATCCTTAATCAGCCCACGCACATCTCTCTCTCTCTTTCTCTATTCCACACGTCTCTCTCTAACTCGCACTTTCTCCCTCTCTCTTTCTAACTCACACACTCTCTCCCCCTCTAACTCACACAACCTCTCTCTCCTGTGCCCTCTCTCACCCCACAGCCACCGGTTGCCCACTGACTCTGCCACCGGTCGCCCTCTTGCCGCCACTAGCAACCGGTCACCATGTTGAGTATGGCTAGGGTTCATGAAAACCCTAATCCAAGTTTTCCCTCCTTTGAATCTTTTTTTTTCCCCCATAAACCTTCATCTAGATTAATGTGAGTTCGTTTTATGTTTTCTTTGATTTTTCACATTAAGTTGTTAAGTTGAGGAACTAAAAATAGTCTAAGTCTCCTCTTTTTTCCTTAAACTCTTTCAAGGTAAAGTTTTGATCTTTAACCCTCAATATTTTAGAGCTTGGATTAGATTAGGGGATTGAGATTTGTGGTTTGAGTGAAGAGGCATTGTATAATTGCATTACAAAAGTTTTGGACCATGGGTTATAGTGTTTGAGACCAAAACTTAGGGGATTATAGCTCCTGCTATAGTCATAGCATATGGCAACTTTGAAAAATTATGGATTAATATTGGCTTGTTGAAAAATCATGACATTTATATGGTTCATAGATATAGGAGTCTTCTGTATCTGGAAGTTTGAATTGTGTCAATTCAAGTTAAGATTAGAAAGTCATGATATAAATAGAAAGACTGCATAAATCTAGACTTTATTAGGATTGTTTGTGAACTTGGTTAAATTTTGAACATGTTAAAACTAGAATCTACTAATTTATTTAAAATGAAAGTTATAATAGACGAATTGACCTTTCTAGAATGTGCATAATCTCCAAAATCTGATATCTAGAATGTGAGTTATGGCTTCTTAATGTTAGACTAAAATGTGTCCCTAGTCTGAACAATCCATACAAAGGTTTAATTAAAGAGATAGAATTCCAAAAATTCAAAAAAATTATTTTCAGAAGTCAAATTGTTTAATTGGGCATAGAAATAAGTTTTCAAGTGATTTGTGAGGTTGTAAAACTTGTCGAGAGCTACAAATTTAACCACTACTTCGGTTATTAAAATACTTTTTATAGTATAGGAAAGTAGGGATTGATCCACGAGGAAAGATGGTCTTAAAAAGGCTACCTTAGTACTAAATAATTTTACTATTCCAATTTATTAAATCTAATCTTATTAATTCTAAAATAATTAAAATCTAATGAATAAAATTCTAGAAAAATACCCAATGATGCTCCTAAATATTTTATATGAAATTTTGCAAATAAAACAGTAAAAAGCTTCCTAAATAATTTAGAAAAATAAAATCAGAATAATAACTGAAATTCTAATTAAAATTCAAAATAGCAAATAATAATCAGAAAATAAATATTAAAAATGTCAAACAGTAAGCTAAAATATTATACTTCAGGTCTACGAGCTTATAAACCCTAAATTGTATCTATTTTATTTCAGAAAAATCTGATCAGAAAATTAGCACCGAATAATCAGCAGAATAACAAATCTAAAATTAGAAATAAAATAATCAGCATAAATACAAATACGAATTTAATCACAAAAATTACCCTAATCCTAGGACACAATTTTCTGGACTTAACCAAGCCTAATAATCGTAAATTAAAATTAAAAATCGAAATTTTCAGAATTAATCACCTAAAAACCTGTACATATCACTTTCACAAAATAATTCTTGAAAATTATCAAATAACTTCCAAAAATTACGAAATTAAATATGGGCAGACTAGGACACTCTGTAAACCCTAGGAACTGACAAAAATCGAAAAATAACAAGAATAACTATTTTTAGTCTAATTTCTAAGAAACCGGTAATTAGATACTAAAACTGAATATAAATCAATCTAAAATTATAGCCACTCTAAAAATCAAAATATAAACTATCTAAAATTACCTAGATACTCCTAAAAGACTATACTTTGGGGGGGGTCGATTGAATTTATATTGAAACTAATAAAAATAGAACAAAATTTATCAAACTAATCAAATTAACTCAAAAATAAATAATCCTCAAAAGTTGTCAAATTTATGAAAAGTGTTTAGTATAATCTCAATCCGCCATGTAAATTAATATTTATCATCAACATACAAGTTAATTTCATTTATGAGTTAAACTATAGAAGAAATCCACCAACGGTTCTTCCCCGTTTCTCCTTAGATTCTAGTTTACTTAGGTCCAGTCCTAATATAAACCCTACTAATTTGATAATTTTTTACACCAGTGCAAAAATTTAACCAAGTTAGAGCATTAAGAATTAGAGAAACATCATTTAACACTTTGTAACCAATTTACCGGCAAATCGATTTAACAAAGATCTAAAGCAATTACCTAATTAAAAGAGAAGGGTTTGAGCCATCCATGATTAATTAAGGTGATACCTAGGTCTAAAAGATGATAACTTTTACGTATTATAATCTTCTAAACTATCAATCGAAATTGTATAGAATCAACTAGCATGCATTCTAATCGATTCAACACAAATTTCATAAACGATAAATACTAATCGCTAAAGAATCATGAATATAAATCAACTAGGCATTAAAGCATCAAACTTGTTTCAAAATAATAGATTTAGCATGGCTTCAAGAGGATTATACTAAGCAAAAACGAATTACTCACTCATATTATAAATAAAATCACAATATTTATCTATAATAATCATGTTCAATAATTCACTAAACAACATAAAATAATCTAAAATAAAATAAAGCAATCCAAAATAAAGACAAACGGAACACGATACTTTGGCTTGAGGGAAGGGTGGCGTGATGTGGTCGTGGGATTGTACGGGGGAAGCCGTGAGAATTATGATGGGGTTGAGATGCTGCGTGAGTTGATCTGGTAGATATAAGATGATGATGATGGATTGGGAAGTATAAAGGGGAGATGTGAGGGTGGCGTGATATGGTGAGGATGAAGACCGGGTGCGTGCGTATATATGTTGCGGCCGTGGGTTGTGGGTTGGTTTGTAAGATGAAGATGATGATGGATGAGGAGGAAGAAGCGTGGAGCAGATTGAAGGAAAGGAGCAGCCGTGGATGCTGGAAGAGGTAGGCGTGGGGTGATTTATGGTGAGAAAGTGGGCTTGCCGTGGAGGAGGTATGTGTAGAGATGATAGGAGAAGATGGGGTGTTGTTAATGTGTGTTAGGCATGGGTTTATATATGTGAGGAGGTGATTATTATATAGAAAGTGAGGGGGTTAGGTTTAGTAAATTAGGGTTTCCTCCCTCTTTTCCTTAGATTTCTTCTTTCTCAAGACTTCTAGCTCTTCACCCAATTCTTGAAACCCTAGCCCAATGTAATAATTATGAAAATAATGTTTTCTATAAATTATTTATTGGACCGTCTTTTCAGCAAATCGTGTAAAATTGGAGCTTCAATATCTTGTCTTCTCATTTTTATTTTATTAATGCCCATCCTGAAAAATATATAAAATAAAATAAATTAGATGCAATAATGTGTGAAATATAATCAAAATAATTAATAAAACGATGCATGATTTTTGGCTTAACAAATTCCCCCACACTTAGACTTTGGACATCCTCGTGCAAAGAAATCTACGACTCGACCTAAAACTTATCTTTCCTTTTCTTATAAAATCATGCATAATTATGATATTCATACTAGGTCAGGGCTTGCTTAAAAAAGAGTTTCATTGAAAATTAATTAGTTCTCCCTCCAATAAGTGAATAACTGCTAAACATCCAACTATCCTTAGAGGGTTTATTCATTAACCTCACAACATTTTCATAATGAGGTAACAAGATCAATAATTATCCATCCCTTTTAGATATGCATAAACCGATCAAGAGGTCTAAAAGTTTATGATAGAAAAATTGAGGCACGGTATGGTTGTGGAGACAATTGAACTAGGTAGAATAACTCATTGAATTGATTCTAAACTTGCCTTGTACTTATTTTTCTTCTTCTTCTTCTTTTTCTCAAACTCCACTTGGGCATATATTTGAGGCCCATATAGGGTCTTAGAAATTAAACACTCTCTGTCTCACACTCACCTGAATAGAGGTGCTGGAGCAACCATTTTATTTTCATCATTACTAAAATTTATTTTAATGGCTCACTAGTATGGGAAGCAAGCTTTCCAGTGGCAGTATTGCCTCAAAAGGTAACACCCAACAGCGCATGCCTCAAAGGAATACTTGTCATTCCCAATTTTGACTCTCTTTTCTTTTTTGTTTCTTTTTCATAGATGAAAAATAGACAAGTAAAATCACAATTTTAATGAGTTATTCAACTAATTCAATAGTTTAGGAAATGGGTGGGTCATTTGATTACCTTTGAATCGGATATATTACATGACCAAATAAGATGGATAATCAAGAGAGTTACTCATTAAAAAGATGTATGAGAATCAACTCAAACTTCTCTAAAAGATAACTATTATGCCTAGAAGTCTTCACTTATAAAAGAATAAACTGCAAAATAGCTAATAAAACAAAAAATTTTTTCTAAACAAGCAAGCCTAGCATAAACTCACATCATGCATTATTTATAAGAAAAGAAATTTTTTTGTTTTTTCTTTTTTTTTCGATTTTCTACTTTTTTTTTTCCAGAATAAAACTGCAGGAATTAAATGCAGGATGCATCCCCCCACACTTAATTCATGCATTGTCCCTAATGCATGCAAAAAGATAGAATTAATGAAAACAAAAGCAAAAGTAAATAGGAACCTCCCTGAAAACGTTGGGTTGCCTCCCAACCAGCGCCTTTGTTTACAGTCTTTGGCTCGACTTTAGGAAGCTCATGGATCCTCAAGTTGGATCTCTTCTATTAAACATACCTGGTCTTCTTCATAGAAATGCTTTAGCCTGTGACCATTCACTTTGAAAATCTTGTTAGTAGCAAAAGATTTAATCTCTACAGCACCATGGGGATAAGTCTTTACTACTTCAAAAGGTCCTAGCCATCTAGAGTTTAACTTACCAGGAAAAAGTCCCAGTTTAGAATTGAATAACATCACTTTCTCACCTACTTGAAATTCTTTCCTAATGAGTTTGGCATCGCGAAATGCTTTGGCCTTACCCTTGTAGATGACGAAATTGTCATAGGCTTCTAAGCGTATCTCTTCTAGTTCCTGCAATTGCAGTTTACGCTCTTTCCCTGCTAACTGATAATCAAGATTGCCTTGCTTCACAGCCCAATATGATTTATGCTCAATTTCTACAGGGAGGTGACACGGTTTTCCAAAGACTAGTTTGTAGGGTGACATACCAATTGGAGTCTTATATGCAGTCCTGTAAGCCCAAAGAGCCTCCTCTAGCCTAAGGCTCCAATCCTTCTTATCTGGTTTAACTACTTTTTCAAGGATGCCCTTAATCTCTTTATTAGAAACTTCAGCTTGGCCATTAGTCTGGGGATGATAACTAGTAGATACCTTATCAGTTATATGGTATTTAGCTAGTAAGGCACCTAAAGTTCTATTGCAAAAATGAGTCCCCCTGTCACTTATGATCGCTCTTGGCACTCCATATCTATGCAAAATTAGAGATTTAACATGTTTCACCACAGTCTTGGCATCATTAGTCTTAGTGGCCACAGCTTCTACCCATTTGGATACATAATCAACAATCACAAGAATATAGGTATATCCAAATGAAGGGGAAAAGGGTCCCATGAAATCAATGCCCCATATATCAAAAATTTCACAAACATACATATTACATAAAGGCATTTGATTCCTCCTTGATAAGTTTTCAGTCTTTTGGCACACTTCACATCTTTTATAGAATTCATAAGTATCACTAGAAATAGTGGGCCAATAAAAACCACATTCAAGCACTTTATGTGATGTTCTTTTAGGTCCAAAGTGTCCTCCACTTTCTGAAGAGTGACAGAAGGTTAGAGTAGAATGAATTTCACTATCATCTACACATTGCCTTATAATTTGGTCACCATAAAACTTCCATAAATATGGCTCATCCCAAACATAATATTTAGATTGAGCTCTTATTTTCTCTCTTTCAGCTCTGGTCAACTCAATGGGAAAACTTTTGGTGACTATATAATTTACAATATCAGCATACCAAGGCAATCTACTAGTCATAGCATACAGAGTCTCATCAGGAAAACAATCAGTAAAAGGGCTACCACTCTCCCCTGTTTCTAATCTACTCAGATGGTCAGCAACTAAATTCTTAGCTCCAGGCTTATCTTTAATTTCTAATTGAAATTCTTGCAACAATAACATTCATCTAATTAACCTGGGCTTTGAATCTTTCTTTTCCAATAAGTGTTTGAAAGCAGAGTGATCAGAATAAACAGAACCTTTAACACCCAACAAATACGGACGGAACTTTTCAAGCACAAAGACAACAACATACATCTCCTTTTCTGTAGTGGTGTAGTTACACTGTGCAGGATCAAGAGTTCTAGAAGCATAATATATTATATGAGGTACCTTCCCAACTCTTTGACCTAGAACTGTCCCCACTTGCCTTATCACTGGCATCACACATTAACTCAAAAGGTAAAGCCCAGTTTTGGGGTTGCACAATAGGAGGAGAAGTCAATGTCAACTTCAACTGATCAAAAGTCTTCATACAGTCATCATTAAAATCAAAAGAGACATCCTTTGCAAGCAGGGTAATAAAGGAGAAGCAATCTTAGAAAAATCTTTGATGAACCTCCTATAAAACCCCACATGTCCTAAGAATAATCTCACATCTTTGACACACTTTGGATAGGGTAGAGACTGGATGATATCAACTTTAGCTCTATCTACCTCTAATCCCCTTGATGATACTACATACCCCAGTACTACCCCATGCTCCACCATGAAATGGCACTTTTCAAAATTCAAAACTAAATTGGTTTCAATGCAACGTCTAAGCACAAGAGTAAGATGATGCAAGCACTCATCAAATCAATCACCATGTACAGTAAAATCATCCATAAAAACTTTCATAATCTTGGTGATAAAATCAGAAAAGATACTCATCATACATCTTTGAAATGTAGCAGGCGCATTACACAAACCAAAAGGCATACGTCTAAAAGCATAAGTGCTAAAAGGACAAGTAAAGGTAGTCTTCTCCTGATCTGCAGGAGCTATAGGGACCTGAATATAACCTGAATAGCCATCCAAAAAACAATAATGTGACCTCCCAGCTAATTTCTCTAACATTTGGTCCATAAAAGGCAATGGGAAATGGTCCTTCTTAGTAGCCTTGTTAAGCTTTCTATAGTCAATACACACTCTCCAACCACTTTGAACTCTAGTAGGTATCAACTCTCCTTCATTGTTTTCACTACTGTTGTTCCCCCCTTTTTAGGAACCATATGAATAGGACTAACCCACTCAGAGTCAGCAATGGGGTAGATCACCCCAGCATCTAGCCACTTAAGAATTTCTTTTTGGACTACCTCCATCATAGGTGGATTAAGTCTCCTCTGAGGATCCCTCTTAGGTTTAGCATCTTTTTCTAAGGTAATAGTATGTGAACACAAGGTAGGGCTAAGGCCTTTGAGGTCTGCTAAAGTCCACCCTATGGCTTCGCTATGTTCTCTAAGCACTTTAATAAGTTTTTCCTCCTGGTCCAAAGTGAGTGCACGAGAGATAATTACAGGCAAAGTCTCATTGTCCCCTAAATAAACATATTTTAAATTTTCAGGTGAAGGTTTCAATTCCAATTTGGGGGGTGAGATACTTGAGGGTAGTAACTTAGCATGCTTTTCAGATAGTTCAAGTTTGTTAGGACCATTATGCTCTTGCAAGTAAGACAAAGAACTTATCACCTTATCTAAATTATCATTAACCTGATATGGCACTTTCTGAGACTCAGTATGATCAAGACTCTTAGTAAGCATAGTAAATAGCTCATCATCATGGGATAAGTCATAAACTTCTTGAGATAACTAATCAAAAACATCAAGTGCATATAGATAGTTAACATCAGAAGGAAATCTCATGGCATCAAAAATATTGAACTTAATAACCTCACCATCAAATTCCATGGTTAGTGTCCCTTTGTGCACGTCAATTTTAGTTCTAGTAGTTTTTAAAAAGGGCCTGCCAAGCAAGATGGGAATATCATGGCATGCTTCACCCATGTTCATTACATAAAAGTCAGCAGGAAACACTAGTTCATTCACTTGAACCAAAACATCCTCTAACACTCCATTAGGGTAAGTGTTGCTCCTATCAGCTAATTGAATTACTATGCCAATTTTCTTTAATTTGCCTAGATTTAGTTTGTCATAAACAGATCTAGGCATAACATTAATAGAGGCACCTAAATCAAGCATAGCTTTATCAAAGCAAAGGTTTCCTATTTTTCAAGGGACAGAAAACACACCAGGGTCTTGACATTTAGGGGGAAGTTTTCTTTAAACACAGCAGACACATTTTCCCCCACACTTATCTTCTCATTACCAGCTAACTTTCTTTTGGTAGTGTATAATTCTTTTAAGAACTTAGCACAACAAGGCACCTGTTTAATGGCATCAAGGAGAGGTATATTAATTTCTACCTTCCTAAAAGTCTCTAAAATCTCTTGGTTAGCCTCATTAACCTTAGACGCAGGGCTCCTAAATCTACTAGGGAAAGGTGGGATTGGTTTGTAAGATTCTCTTTTCTTTTCTCCTAATTCCTTAGTAGTTTGATTAGACTCTGTATCTAATTCTGGCTCAGCCCCTTTCACTTCTAACTCAGGTTCCAGTTCTCTCTTCTTTGTAGGTTCCTTTAATTCTTTCCCATTTCTAAGTGTCATGGCACTAACATTCTCTTTGGGGTTAGGGTAAGGTTGAGATGGTAACCTATTTTGCAGTTGGGCTTACAAGTTGCTAACTATGGTATCAGTCACTGTTTGTCTCTCTTGAACCTGCTTAAGGGTGGTTTCCATACTCTGGAACCTATCATCCATTTTCTTAAGGACTTGTTCTAGGAGGAAATTGGTCCTATCTTGACTAGAAGGTTAACGAGAGGGTTGATCAAAACCAGGTGGACTAGGCTTAGGGCCATACCTAAGGTTAGGGTGGTCTCTCCATCCTTCATTATAAGTATTCGAGTATGGATCATACCTCCTTTGATTTTGGTTAGAGTAAAGAGCATTAACATTACCTTCTTGTAGAGTAGGATATGCATCAGTAGAATGCCCTTCTAGACAACAAATACCACATATTACTGCTTTTTGAATACCCCCAGTAACAATCTTATTTAACATAGCAGTAATGTGAGATAACTGATTCTCTAGAGATGAACTAGAACCTATCTCATTTACCCTTTTGACTTGTGAGTCCCTAGTACCAAATTTCTGAGTATTTTGGGCCATTAAATTAAATAGATTTCTAGCGTCAGCTGGTGTTTTATTAACCAGAGCCCCCCACTAGCAGCATCAACCATATTACGATCCATAGGAAGCAAACCCTCATAAAAATATTGAATCAATAGTTGTTCAGTTATTTGATGTTGGGGACAACTAGCACATAACTTATTAAATCTTTCCCAATACTCACAAAAAGTTTTCCCATTCATTTGTTTGATTCCACATATTTCTTTTCTAATAGATCCAATACGGAATGCAGGAAAAAACTTTTCTAGAAACGATTTATGCAATGCAGTCCATGTGGAAAAAGATCCAACAGGCATATAATATAACCAGTCCTTAGCATTACCAAGTAAAGAAAAGGGAAAGGCCCTTAGTCTAATTTGGTCCTCAGGAATTCCTTCAGGCACCACAGCAGAACAGGTAATGAGGAATTCACTAATGTGTCTATAGGGGTCCTCTCCAGCTAACCCATGAAACTTAGGTAGTAAATTAATAAATCCTGAGTTTAATTTCAAAGGCTTATCTAAAACAGCATAAGTAATGGACATTGGTTGGGTTTCTAAGTTAGGAGCAGCAAGTTCCCGAAGAGTAGACATGCTTATCTCTTTAATCCTAAAACTTACTGGGTCAGGCTGACTCTCTTCGATTTCAACTTTCAATACTTGTTCTTTGTTCTCTCCAATCTCCTTACCACTCCTTAATTTCATACACTCCTTGAAATCTAAGAAGAATAAAACCAAAAAAAAAGCTAGAGTTGTAATAAAACAAATAAAAGTAGCAAAATTAAATAGAAGTAAACTAGCAATTTAATTTTTTTCTTTCCCCGGCAACGGCGCCAAAATTTGTAAAACTTGTCGAGAGCTACAAATTTAACCACTACTTCGGTTATTAAAATACTTTTTATAGTATAGGAAAGTAGGGATTGATCCACGAGGAAAGATGGTCTTAAAAAGGCTACCTTAGTACTAAATAATTTTACTATTCCAATTTATTAAATCTAATCTTATTAATTCTAAAATAATTAAAATCTAACGAATAAAAATCTAGAAAAATACCCAATGATGCTCCTAAATATTTTATATGATATTCTGTAAAGAAAACAGTAAAAAGCTTTCCTAAATAATTTAGAAAAATAAAATCAGAATAGTAACTGAAATTCTAATTAAAATTCAAAATAGCAAATAATAATCAGAAAATAAATATTAAAAATGTCAAACAGTAAGCTAAAATATTATACTTCAGGTCTACGAGCTTATAAACTCTAAATTGTATCTATTTTATTTCAGAAAAATCTGATCAGAAAATTAGCACCGAATAATCAGCAGAATAATAAATCTAAAATTAGAAATAAAATAATCAGCATAAATACAAATACGAATTTAATCACAAAAATTACCCTAATCCTAGGACACAATTTTCTGGACTTAACCAAGCCTAATAATCGTAAATTAAAATTAAAAATCGAAATTTTCAGAATTAATCACCTAAAAACCTGTACATATCACTTTCACAAAATAATTCTTGAAAATTATCAAATAACTTCCAAAAATTACGAAATTAAATATGGGCAGACTAGGGCACTCTATAAACCCTAGGAACTGACAAAAATCGAAAAATAACAAGAATAACTAGTTTTAGTCTAATTTATAAGAAACCGGTAATTAAATACTAAAACTGAATATAAATCAATCTAAAATTATAACCACTCTAAAAAATCAAAATATAAACTATCTAAAATTACCTATACACTCCTAAAAGACTATACTTTGGGGGGGGTCGATTGAATTTATATTGAAACGAATAAAAATAGAACAAAATTTATCAAACTAATCAAATTAACTCAAATATAAATAATCCTCAAAAGTTGTCAAATTTATGAAAAGTGTTTAGTATAATCTCAATCCGCCATGTAAATTAATATTTATCATCAACACACAAGTTAATTTCATTCATGAGTTAAGCTGTAGAAGAAATCCACCAGCGATTCTTTCCCATTTCTCCTTAGATTCTAGTTTCCTTAGGTCCAACCCTAATATAAACCCTACTAATTTGATAATTTTTTACACCAGCACAAAAATTTAACCAAGTTAGAGCATTAAGAATTAGAGAAACATCATTTAACACTTTGTAACCAATTTACCAGCAAATTGATTCAACAAAGATCTAAAACAATTACCTAATTAAAAGAGAAGGGTTTGAGCCATCCATGATTAATTAAGGTAATACCTAGGTCTAAAAGATGATAACTTTTACGTATTATAATCTTCTAAACTATCAATCGAAATTGTATAGAATCAACTAGCATGTATTCTAATCGATTCAACACAAATTTCATAAACAATAAACACTAATCGCTAAAGAATCATGAATATAAATCAACTAGGCATTAAAGCATCAAACTTGTTTCAAAATAATAGATTTAGCATGGCTTCAAGAGGATTATACTAAGCAAAAACGAATTACTCACTCATATTATAAATAAAATTACAATATTTATCTATAATAATCATGTTTAATAATTCACTAAACAACATAAAATAATCTAAAATAAAATAAAGCAATCCAAAATAAAGACAAAAGGAACACTATACTTTGGCTTGAGGGAAGGGTGGCGTGATGTGGTCGTGGGATTGTATGGGGGAAGCCGTGAGAATTATGATGGGGTTGAGATGCTGCGTGAGTTGATCTGGTAGATATAAGATGATGATGATGGATTGTGAAGTATAAAGGGGAGATGTGAGGGTGGCGTGATATGGTGAGGATGAAGACCGGGTGCGTGGGTATATATGTTGCGGCCGTGGGTTGTGGGTTGGTTTGTAAGATGAAGATGATGATGGAGGAGGAGGAAGAGAAGTGGAGCAGATTGAAGGAAAGGAGTAGCCGTGGATGCTGGAAGAAGTAGGCGTGGGTTGATTTATGGTGAGGAAGTGGGCTTGCCGTGGAGGAGGTATGTGTAGAGATGATAGGAGAAGA
The DNA here is from genome assembly GCA_029747015.1 of Carnegiea gigantea. Classification (NCBI taxonomy): domain Eukaryota; kingdom Viridiplantae; phylum Streptophyta; class Magnoliopsida; order Caryophyllales; family Cactaceae; genus Carnegiea; species Carnegiea gigantea. Next base: position 740,344 of record JAKOGI010000067.1, read on the forward strand.
AGGGGTGTTGTTAATGTGTGTTAGGCATGGGTTTATATATGTGAGGAGGTGATTATTATATGGAAAGTGAGGGGGTTAGGTTTAGTAAATTAGGGTTTCCTCCCCCTTTTCCTTAGATTTCTTCTTCCTCAAGACTTCTAGCTCTTCACCTAATTCTTGAAACCCTAGCCCAATGTAATAATTATGAAAATAATGTTTTCCATAAATTATTTATTGAACCGTCTTTTCAGCAAATCGTGTAAAATCGGAGCTTCAACATCTTTTCTTCTCATTTTTATTTTATTAATGCCCATCCTGAAAAATATATAAAATAAAATAAATTAGATGCAATAATGTGTAAATTATAATCAAAATAATTAATAAAACGATGCATGATTTTTGGGTTAACAGAGGTATAGTTCATTATGTTCAATTTTGGGCTAAGGGTAATGGCTAACAAAACCGCTTTTGGAAATGGAATAGGTCAAAGTTAAAAACTATGGATCAAGCTTAGGGATTGCTTTTGGTCAGGAAACAATCATGCCTTAACTCTCCTGAACATCGCCTTTAAAATGTGCTTTATGTGGGTTATCTTTTACGTTGGTTTGAATTGATGTTAGGGTGTCCTTCTTGAATGAATCGATGTGTGGCAAGACTTTAATGCTATTATTAAAGCTTAGCATGAATTCTTGAAATGTTTGAGTGTGCCTTTAAATGATTTGGTTTTCAGTATGCCTTTAAATGATTTCGGACCTCTATTAGGTTGAGATGGGCTATTTGAACGTTTCGGCACATGACCTACTCTTAAAAGTGATAACTAAGTGAATGAAATAGATGAGACAAAGCAAGTTTGCTCCCAATCATAAGAAAACCTTACAGCCTTCCCCATGTGTTTGCATGCATAGTTCGCGGCCACGTGCCATCTTGTTGATGGACCTAGGCCAGGTTATTGGTAGCCGTTGAATTGAAAGTAGGCAATAAACTGGAGAAGCGGCTGCATTTAACCAGTGGCAAGCCATGAGACTTAGTGGCGTCGCTTCCCTCTATATTGCAAACTGAGCTAAAAAAGACTTAAACGAACTAATTGGGCACCATTTATGAAGCAATTGGGTTACCTTTCCCCATCCCGAGCATCATTTGAAATGAATTTAAATGTTATTTTGACTGTTAGGGGAAGTTGTTATTGAGTTTCATCTCATTGTTTTAAATTTTTTGTTTTTCAGGTGACGATCATGAACCTGGGAATGGATGTCCCCCTAGACCGAGGCCATTAACGCGTAGCACATAGAAGCTATTGTGTTGAATAAATCGTTCCAGAGTGAACACTTGCTTTAAACTTATTATGTTTGACTTGACTCTTTTGGTTTAACTTAGCATTAAATGCTCAATAGTGGATTTTTTATGATACTTGGCCTTGTGTTTCCTAATAGAAAATACGACGATAACATCCCATTAGGTTATCTACTGCCATGTTGGTTCAATATTAGTAATTAAATGAAATTAGAAATTTTAGGGCATTACAAAGTGGTACCACAGTACAGGTTTACAGACTTGAAAGCTCACTTGGGAAGGTTTTGCTCCAAAGCAAAGAGTTTAAACCCTAAGGACTTAAAAACAACATGGAGAGTGAGGTTAGGACTGGAAAAAGTGATGCATGCGCCTACATAAATTTATCGGAGTATGTGTCTTACTCGTAGTTATTTGTGTATAACATGAATGGTATGTAGCATCATCATTACATGGGGGGTCGTTCTCTCCACGAGAGAATAGCCAATAAACATGGGGTTGACATAGTTGACCATGTCCAATGAGTTGAGGAGGTCATAGATAGGTATCTTGATGATGTGCCTAATATTTGCTTAAGAGATGGGGAAAATCAAGGTCTTTTCTTGCTCTTGACCCTTGACTCTTGACCACTGCCGCAAGCACACAGGTAGTCGTAGTATAGATAAAAAGATCATCCTTAGGGACCAATGTAATCTATCGAGCTTTATCTATCAGAATATGCTGAGTAAAATTCTAATTCAAGGGGTTTCGATTCAACAACCTCTAATTCACTAATTTTAAATCAATTAAGGAAAAATGCTTAGGAATTCATGTAGTTATGAAAGGTAATTGGATAAAAATAATAAGTATGTGCTTTTCTCTAATCGGCTAATCTCAAGGAATTGCAATCTCTCTAAATATTTGGTCCATTCTTTGGAAATTTTCCTTAACTAAGCAAAAGTCATTCTTTCAAACTAATTTGTCTTAATCCAAGTTGAATATCTTCAATTACACTCTAGTCCTCCTACCATGTAAATCTCTCTTTCGAGAAGATGCTATGCAAGGTTTTATCAAGTAGTCCAACAATCAAATGTCACCTTTCAGTTTTTCACTCAATTGTTTCAAGTGTGCAAGCAAACTTTAGCCAAAAATTCATTCACAACATGATAGAATGAATCAAACCAATCATGAAATAAGCATAATTCTATAGATTAAAACATGATCCAACTACATTTTTATAAACTACTAAATCCCTAGACAAAATAAAATACTCACACATGGTTAAATATTAAACAACTAACCAATGTTTTGGCGAAATATGAGAGAAAGGGCTTGATTGAGATAGTCTTTCAACCAAGGGCTTCAAACTGCCTCAAAATCAAACACACACTCAAGATTTCTCACTAAAATAATAATCAAACTAAAAATCTTAACTAAAAGGACCAAATTTGAGAAAGAAAATGGACATTGCTATGCTTCCTCTTTCTTCCATTACTGCCGAACGACGCCTTTTTATAAAAGAGTTTAGATCATTTAAGCCGCACAGCCGAAGAAAGATGAAGAGGTAGCAGTTTTACAGCTCACCACAGTCCGTGACAGGTACAAAGGTCCAACCGTGGTCTTGGCTGGAACTGATTTTCTACTCTTTTCTTGCTCTACGGGCGTAGCATCACATGGTTGTCCATGGGGGAGGTCAAAATACATCCAATAAGAGTCAAATGCTGGGTAAAAATGCCTAAAAACCTGCAAAACACATCAAACAACCATACCTAAGCATAAATCGCGAATAGGAGTATAGAGTATGACTTAAAGCACATAATTCTCCTAAAAATGTGGCAAAATAGGCCTAAAATGATGTATACATTAAGCACTTATCAAACTCCCCCATGCTTAAACTATTGCTTGTCTTCAAGCAACGCTAAAACCAGAAATATACACAATCTCCTCAGGATAGATATCAATAACATTCGAACGACAAAGCTGGTCCAAAGGTAGCCCAAAATGATGCAAAAATCATTAGCAAACAGATTAGGGAATAAAATTTTCGAAAACCACTTGATAGATCACAATATCAAACTTGAATCAACCCCCCCAAATTATCAAATACAGTCATTCGACATATGAAACAAGTGAGGCTAGCAAGGCCGGTGGAACGTCACTATAGTTATGTGGCACTCATCACTCATGTGTTTGAAAATGTATACATATATAAAGGTTTCCTCAATTCTCATCTCTTAGACTCAAATCTGCCATAAGGTTGACAAGACTCTCAAATTCGCTATCACTAAAATGCAAACACACTAGGCAATCATGAGGACTTTTATAGGGTTCTAATGGGGCCATTGGTAAAGGTAAAAGGGGAATAAATGTTTTGGAAATGAGGAGCTAGAAGTCAAAGACTAAGAGCTAAACGATTCCAATGCATCATACCACATCCTTCTTAGACCATTATATTTTATCAATAAAATACATCCCCAATTGGAGAGAGAAAGAGTTGAAAATCACAAGAATTTACAATTCCAACAAGGCTAACACTTTCTTCCTTTTTTTTTTCATATTTCTCTTTTTTTTCTTTTGTCATTTTTTTGTTTTCATTTTGTGTGCTTTTTTTCTTTGTTTTTTTTTTTTTCAAATGAATTAGCCAAGGGAAATCCATAATGAACTTTAAATTCCAACTCTTCTCTAAACTTTGTACAATTAGATAAGTGATTTATCAAGATCACATATCCCTTCACCAAATAACCAAAACCCACTAAAAGAGAATAATCCACCTTACTAGTGCCCTATCAAACTTGATGCAAAAGAATGAAACGCTCCTCTAGTCTTGGCTTAAGGGTAAGATAATCATTTGGCCATAGGTTATAATCGGAGGTTCAAATCAGGAAAAACGGATATAAGCTCAAAGGGGCTAGTAAGGGATATAATATACAACAAAGGTGGCTATTTGGCCGTTAGGTTTAATAAATCAAAGAAAAATGCCTCAATCATGTTGCCTAAATGCAAATGTGAAATGTGATCTTGAATGAGAATCAAAGAAAGTTCTAGAGAAATGATGTCAAGGAAGAGTCACACATGAAAGAAATATGAGACTAAATTGATAAATAGTCTCTAAAAGCTCAAAGCCTCATATGATATCTACCAAGATCATAACTAGCTCATTAGTAAACACATGCCAAAATTCATGTAAAGGACTCATGGGGTAATCAGCTCGCATTTAACATGTGGTCAAAACATGGATCTCATTTCTGCAAACTCATTCTTAAATATTTTATACACAATTTGGGCAAATCAAAGGATCAAACTAAACCTGAGAAGTCTACCAAAACTAAAAAGATCATCATCGAGGATTTTTTTTTGCTTTCTCTTTTTTTTAAAATTTTTTTTTAGGTTAGTTTTTTTATACATGCTCCTAATAACAATGTAAATTAAAATGCAAACTAAAATGCTAAGGGGATAAAAGAAAAAACTAGAATGCAACCTAGAATGAACAGAAAACTAAATGCACTACTAAAATACTGCTGAATAAAACTAAAACCTAAAATAAGAACTCCAAAAACTATCATAAAGAACATATACAAAGCACATGCATACCAAACCAAATCAAGTATCAGACGCCAAATATAATGACTAACTCCCCCATGCTTGAATCACACATTGACCTCAATGTGGGCACATAATAGAAAAAGGGAAGGGGAGCAGCACAAAGCAATCAGAAAGGAGGTGGTGGAGGAGGATGGGGTGGTTGGTCATAGGAGATATGCCAATCCCGCCAGGTCTCTAAACATGCCCTATAGTCCTGGAAATATTGAGTGTGGGTAGCAAGCATCCTACGAAGCTCATTGTGGCGCTCTTAGATAAAGTCCCAAAGTGCGGCGTTCTTAGAAGCAACAAATGCTCGAAGGGACCCCTTGAATGGATCTAAGGGTGTCTTGGAGATCGATATAGATAGGAAGGGGTGGTTGAGAGAAGGAACTAGGTCTGGCTTGACTAGAATGAGGGGCTGGATGATGGGGTGAGGGTTAAACAACCTCGTCATCACCAGGTACCCAATAAAGGTCAGCTCGGTAAAGTAAGGTAGTTTGATCGACATTGGGAAGTGGCAAAAGCCGGTCCCTAGAGGTAAATCCAACATAAATACCCAACCTCAACTTTACAAAAGTTCATAATTTCAAAAACAGCTTGATCAAGCCGCTCGGACTCAAAAACTCTATCATCAGGGTTGGGTTCAATACCCAAAAATCTAGCAATAGTAGTCACAATACCACCTATGACTATCCTACCTTTAGTGCTAACAGTAGCACTATACAATTGCCTGGCCAAAAACGAACCGGGCTCAAGCTCGACATCGTCAAGCATATAGGACAAGAAGTACAACTCAATTAATCTCAGGACATTTAGACTATCGTCTCAAGCAAAGAAACAACAAGCTAAGATATGCTGAGCTACTCTAATGCAAGGGTTCCTAATATGTGTGCACTTCGATGAACTAGTGTTGTACCTAACACTCCTTGAAAGTTCACCCTAAAATGCATTCGGATTGAATTCGCGGGGGACTTGGTGGTTCAGTAAATCCATACTAGGCGGAAGATCGAATATACCGTTGAAGGTACCTAAGTTCAACTCGTATAATTATCCCTGTAAATAAAATGATATGTACCCGGCTTGACATTGGGGCCCTCTAGTGACCTCGACATGGAGTGTCCTCAGGAACTCTAGGGTCAGGTTCCAGTATGTCTGCTCTTTTATTTCTAAAAAGTGTCCCATATGTCCTCGTGCAAATAACCACCGAATATCATCTAACATTTCTAATCGAGCTAACAATTCCTTATCATAATATCTAGTTGCCACAGCCATGCGTTCATTCAAACAATTATATCTAGCAACATGATTAGAATTCGTTAAACCAAGGGGAATAGGAATGTTACCTTGAGCTTGCGCATTGATGGAGATTCGGGATGTCCTTTGAGGTCAGGCTGGCGTTTAACTTGAGGATCCAACCTCCTTGATGCTCGTTTGTCTCTTTGTAGGTGCCATTGTTACAAAATGAAACAAAACCAAAACTAAAACCTAAATACGAAAATTTGAAGAAGAAAAATGAAGAAATTAAGTTAAAAGAAGAAGAATAAGAGAGAGAAAAAGATGGATATGGTGGATCAGTGAAGTGAGATGAGTTTGAAGAAGAAGAAGATGAAAGAGATGAAAATTTTGTGGAAAGAGAAAAGATTAAGTGAAAAAGGATGATTTTGGGTGAAAATGGGTGAAAATTGAGAAGAAATGAGGTAAGAATGAAGGTTGTAGTTATAGAGGGTTTAGAGAGAGAAAACAAAGATAGAGAGAGAGAGGCTCATCAAAGAAGATGAAGTGTGAGGGAAATGAGGGGGCACTGCGGTCAAAAACCTAAACCACGGGCCGTAGCAGGCCACAGACCGTAGAGTTCACCACGATTCAACCGTGGTGTCTGCTGACTCTTTTTTTTTTTTTTTGATTTTCTGGGTTGGCACCCCACGGCTGAGTGCTGGATATCCTGGCCGTGGTGCCAAACATTCTATTCCATAGTTTTGTTTTCTTTTTTTTCATTCTTTTCTTTTTTTTCTCTCTTTTTTTTCCCACAAACTACAAAAAAAATAGTAAAAATAAAGCTAAGGAAAGGGAAAAAAAGAAAAAGAGCTTGGGTTGCCTCCCAAGAAGCGTTCTTTTAAGGTCAAGTGCTTGACCCTTCTTCTATGCTTGCTCCGAATTAATAAGTGTATGGACATTGGCTTTATCATGGACCACAAAGTCGAACTTCTTTAATTGAGAGTACCATCTCAAAAGCTCTAGTTGAAGGGCCTTTGTCTCTATAACTTGATGCCATAATTCATTATCAGCGTACAAAACAAAGTATACTCGTAGTCCATCAGACGGGCTACTATCAACTTGTTCAACTCTCAAATCAAAATCTGCATCAAATCCCCCTATAGGGGGCAAAGAGAGAACAGCTTGGGCAAACCTGCAATAGTCGCTCATAGAAGAGTTGTTAGAAGCATGGGCCTCAACCTTGGGCATGGCATAGGAGCCGCAAACTTCACCTTAACATACGTATGGTTGGGTCCTCATGAGAAATTTAGTCAAAGTTAGGAGGATCTTCATAATTCAAGACATCCTCCATGCCAATCTCAAGGGAAAGGGGAAATTCATCTAATAGAGAAGAATTAAGAGAAACCACTTTCTCCTTCATATGTCAAAGCAAAGCATATCGCCCTTCTACCTCAAAAGTTATACATCCCTTTCTTATATCAATGTGAAAACTAGCTGTAACTAAAATAGGCCGACCTAGGATAATGTGAGCATCATCGATCTCGGGTATATCAACTATGATAAAGTCCTCCAACACCCAATAATCTCCTATATTGACTGGCACATTATCCAACTTCCCTATGGGTTGCGTCTCAGAACCGTCTGCTAACTGTAATGAAAAGGGTGCGGCTTGTAATGGTCCCAGGTGAAGCTTATGAAACAAAGAATATGGTATTATACTAACGCTTGCACCTAGATCACATAAAGTTATCTCAATTTTCACCTTTCCTACAATGCAGGGGATAGAAAAGTTACCTGGGTCAGGGAGCTTAGGTGGAAAATATATGGCTATAGTGTCATTCTCTATGAATGTGGTAGTCTTGCTACCATTATTCCTCTCCTTACTTCCAGCCATTATTATTTCCCTACCCTCTTCCATTGGTGTATCCTCGAGGTCTGTAAAGTCCTCTACTTCTTCCTTCAAGTGACATAGTTGCAGTGCTCTCGAGGGTTAGGTTCAAGCTTGCTACGAAGTCTATCTGGGGGCATAGATGAAAAGCTAGCTCTTTGGGCAATCTGGGCTTCCAACATCCTATTATGAGTTGTAAGCACATCAACCTTTGAGGCTAATTGCTTAACATACTCATCATATTTTTGTTATGCCAAAAGCATACTTTCATCATTGCTTCTAAATTGGACGTTTGGGGTACTTGAGAAGCGAAAGGAGGTCTTTGAAAACCAGGAGGTGGTCTAGCATTCATTGGGGGCATATTCGAAGGGTTTGGATTAGGCCTATATGAGAAATTCGGATGATTTTTCAAACCCGAATTGTAGATACTAGAATAAGGGACATTGGCCGGTCTCGAGTTGAAGTTATAAACATAGTTAACCTCACTAGGGTCTTAAGATAAAGGACTCCTAACTTGACAATTCAAAGTCATATGGTCAATAGAATCACAAATTTCACAAGGGGAAGGGGTACTAGAACTCACAGTATTAACACTTATTCGGTCCAATCTTTGAGTCACAGCATCTGCTTTAGTAGAAAGTAAAATAAGCGCATCAACTTTAAGCTTACCTCCAACCCGTTTAGGTTGGCCTTGTTTGATGGACCATTGAAAATTGTTAAGTGACGTCTCCTCAATTAAGTTATAGGCTTCATTCTCAGTTTTGTTCATCAAAGTTCCTCCCGCCGCCGCATCAAGAGTGGACCTTACAAATTGGGTCACACCATTATAAAAAGCTTAGATAATCATCCAACATTGAAGACCATGATGGGGGCATAAGCGCAGCAAATCTTTTAACAGCTCCCAAGCTTCATAGAGCACCTCTTCATCCTTTTGCAAAAAGTTGGTGATTTGATTCCTTAAGCTTACCGTTTTGCTTAGAGGGAAAAATTTGGTGAGGAAGGCTCTTGTTAACTCATCCCAAGTGGTAATACATCTTAATGGCACAGAGTGTAACCAAGCCCTTGCTTTATTTCTCAATGAGAAGGGAAATAAGCGCAATCGGATGGCATCAGTGAAGACTCCATTCAGCTTCAACGTGTCGCACACCTCTAAAAAGAACGAAAGGTGTAGATTCGAGTCTTCCAAAGGAGTTCCTCCAAACTAGGATTGTTGCACTATGAACATGAGTGCTGGTTTGAGCTCGAAATTATTGGCATTAATATTAGGGTGAGCGATACTTAAGGTAATCCCTTGGACTTCAGGGGTAACAAAATCTCGAAGTGTCCTTCTTTGGTCACCTTCTACTCCGGCCATGTTTGTTGGATTCTTTCTTGCCTTACGTCGTTGTCCTTCAATCCTTCGCCTCTTCCTCTTTAAGCGGAAAGTCCTTTCAATGTTGGGATCAGGTTCGTACAGAATTGGACTTCGCATAAACAGGAAAAATTCCTGCAGGCACTATCACCAACACTACCAGCGTAATCAAACAAGAAAATAAAAGTAAAAGGCAGTAAAATACTTAGTCACTTTCGTAAGACTAACTCAATAGTTAATAGATTGATCCCCGGCAACGATGCCAAAATCTTGACCACTGCCACAAGCGCACGAGTATTTGTAGTATAGATAAAAAGATCATCATCAGGAACCAATATAATCTATCGAGCTTTGTCTATCAGAATATGTTAATTAAAATTCTAATTCAAGGGGTTTCAATTCAACAACCTCTAATTCACTAATTTTAAATCAATTAAGGAAAAATATCTGGGAATTCATGCACTTATGAAAGGTGATTGGGTCAAAATGATAAGCATGTGCTTTTCTCTAATCGACTAATCGCAAGGAATTGCAATCTCTCCCAATGTTTAGTCTATTCTTTCAAAATCAAGCAAATTTGCCTAAACTAAGCAAAAGTTGTTCTTTCAAGCTAATTGGTCTTAATCCAAGTTGAATATCTTCGATTACAATCTAGTCCTCCTAACATACAAGTCTCTCTTTTGAGATGACGCTATATCAGGTTTCGTCAAGCAGTCTAACAATCAAATGTCACCTTTCAGTTTTTCACTCAATTATTTCAAATGCGCAAGCAAACTTTGGCTAAAAATATGCTCACAACATGATAATCACTTGATAGAGCGAAATCAAACCCATCATGAAATAAGCACAATTCTATAGATTAAAACATAATCCAACTGCACTTTCATAAAATACTAAAACCCCCAGTCAAAATAAACTACTCACATATGATTAAAGATTAAACAACTAACCAATGTTTTGGTGAAATCTGAGGGAGAGGGCTTGATTGAGATAGCCTTTTAACCAAGGGCTTCAAACCGCCTTAAAATCAAACACACTCAAGATTTCCCACTGAAACAATTATCAAACTAAAAATCTTAACTAAAAAGAACAAAAATTGAGAAAGAAAATGGACCATGCAATGCTTCCTCCTTCTTCCATTGCTGCTGAATGACGCCTTTTTATAGAAGAGTTTGAATCATTTCAGCCTTATAGTCAAAGGAAGACGAAGAGGCAGCAGTTTCAAAAGCTCACCACGGTCCGTGGTAGGTACCATGGTCCGACCGTGGACTTGAATGGAACCAATTTTCTACTCTTTTCTTACACATTGGGCATAGTATCACATAGGTATCCGTAGGGGAGGTCAAAATACATCCAAGAAGGGCCAAATGTTGAGTAAAAAGGCCTAAAATCCTGCAAAACACATTAAACAACCATACCCAAGCATAAATCGAGAATAGGAGTATAGACACATAATTCTCCTAAAAATGTGACAAAATTACCCTAAAATGATGTATATATTAAGCACTTATCAACCCTTCAAGGTGACTCAAAATGGCATTATCGAATTAATGAGCTATGTCCTAAGGCTCGAATGTTTCATGACAGGAGGAGGTGTTGTTGTTTGACTGGCAGCCTATTGAGATGAACATAGCGGAGTTAGTTGATCATTTACTTAAGGTGGCCCTATATGACCAACCCTATGCACTTATAACCCAGGAGGAGACATCACCATCCCCTGATGGGGAGGGCACAGGAGTTCCACCCCCAAGAAACCAAATAGCCTAGGGAAGACAAAGAGGAATCCATGGAGGAGAGGACCCCGAGGAGGAATCCATGGAGAAGGAGGACCCTAAGGAGGAACCCATAGAGGAGGAGGAACCCGTAGAAGAGGAGTATCCTAAAGATGAACCCATAAAAGGGGATGACCATGAGGAGGAACCCATATAGGAGGAGGACCCTTGGGGGGAACCAACAGAGGATGAAGACCCTGAGGATGAACTTAGGGAGAATGAGGACTGTGAAGGAGCAGTGGAAGATAAAGACCCTGAGGAATAGCATGTAAAAGATGAAGATCCCGAAGAAGTAGTCCTAGATAAAGGAAGAACTTGAGTTTGAAAGTGCATTTGTGACTGAGTCCGAACCTGAAGCTACCTATTAGAAGCGGCAGAGGTGTGGTAGGATGGGTTGAGGGGACATGTCTGCTAGATGCTCCTACACAGTAGATGTTAGATGATTGCTTAAAGCCAATAATGCTAGGTTTTAATGATTGTATTATCTTTCCTTCTTTTTCTCCTCGTTAGTAGGGTTGAAACTATGGAAGTATCGAATTAGTTGTGTAATGGCAATAATACTGTGAAAAGCATTTATCATTTCTAATCTATGCGTTGAATTTATTCATTGAGTTTACATGGGTGCAGTTGCTTATATGATTCTTTAAGAACTGTGTGTTTTATATCAACATAAAAACGGTGATGTTAATAGAATGTGTATGAGACATATGGTCATGTGGGCCATATAAGTGCTAGGTCAATTAGCTAACATGAATGATATGAATTAATGCGACTATGAATGTTACTATATGTCTATTTCATGGTGGTGATGTAAATTAGGGTGGATTGTTAAAATGTTGTAAAATTTATACTGCGATCTATTAGGAATTAAACTAAACTCGATTAATTTCCAAATCAGGATGTCAGGAATCAATGGAGAATCTTAAACTAGACCACATCCCACTCTAAGGCCCCACTTGAATTTAGAGAACACTATGGCTAGCTTGAGGGAGAGACTGAAAGCCCTTTGACCTAGGAATGTGGGTGGGACCTCCAATAATATGGATGAGACAAACCCACCAAGGGAGGACCTCATAAATCTCCTGCTTCTAGAGCTGTTACAAAAGTAAGGAGAACAAATGAAACAGCAAAACGAACACTTGTAGAAGATAGTGAAGGTAAAAGAAAAGAAGATAGGAGAGGACAACTCCTACATGTTTAAGAGACTTGCTAGCCATAACCTACCAATGTACGATGGCACCTCTAACCCCAAGGCATTCAAAGATTGGATTTAAGGCATGAAGAAGTCATTTAAAGCTTTCTAGTGCCCTGAGGAACGGTTGGTAGGATTTGTTGTGTCCTAGTTGAGGGATAAAGCGAACCATTACTAGGCTATAATGAGGGAAACATAGTATGAACCTGGGTTTGGATCGAATAGGTTTAAGGAGTTACTTAAGAATGTTTTCTATGTAGTATCCCTTCAGAAAGCCAGGAAGAACAAGTTTATGGAATTACCATAAGGGAAGATGAGTGTGCTGGAATATACTTTCTAAATTTATGGAACCCTCTTGCTTCTCCCTTACCTTCATGGCAGAAGAGAAATTCAAGATGAATCGTTTTAAGGCAGAGATTAACCTGAAACTCAAAGAAAGGATGTTAGTGCATTAATCTATTTCCTATAACGATATGTATAACACATCTGTCAATATGAAGAGGATGATGAAGGAGAAGAATAAGTACGACACTAAGTAGTGAGGAATAAAAGTAAGGGGGACCAGCAAGAAAATCACCACTTTCGGAGCTAATACAAGAAGCCTTAGGGTAACTACCACAATAAATAACAACAACCTGCGTGGTGGGAAGCACATTAGTAACCAGCCTAGGGTGACTTATAATGCATGTGGGAAGCGAGGGCACTACACATATGAGTTTCGTACTAATAAGAGATGTTACTATTGTGGAAACCCTCAGCATCAAGTAATCCCCGCATCCATCACCCCCTATGGATTAGAAGCATGGACGACAGCAGCCATAACAATATGACTAACACAAGGGTGGGCAAGCAGTGAACTCGAATAACTAGGCCTGAGCTGCCTAGCAAAACCAGCGGCGACCTCCCAAGCAACCACCCCTGGGTACTGGAGGCAGGGTTCATGCAATCGAAGGGAAGAAGTTAAAGATGCTCCTAATGTAGTGATTAGTACTATCTCTATCAAAACTCAACCTGTTGATGTCCTATTTGACTCTGATGCTATGTATTCTTTCATTTCTATCAAGTTAGTTGAGGCATTAAGATTAGTACCAACATTTATACACTGCCTGTCACTCTCTATTACCTATGGCCCTTCCTAATGGGAAGAGAGTGAGATGATGAGTTGCATAATGACTTCCCTATGCAAATTGATGGCCATGAGCTCTTAGCTAACTTGTACAAATTTAGCTTAACTGATATTGATGTGTTTTTAGGTATGGACTAGTTATTAAAATAACAAGCACAAATAAAATGTCCTAAATAGAAGATTACCCTCAAGAGGCCTAAGGGAGAAAAGACAATTCATAGAGAAAAGTTCTGAAGTGTGAAGTGAGACTTGTCATAGTAATAGAAGCCTAAAGGCTATTAGGATGAGGTTCGAGGGGTTCTTATGCAATGTGGTAGACACTAAAATCCCTGAGCCATCCCTTAAGGATATCCCAATAGTTTAGGAGTTTTCTAATGTCTTCCCTAAGAAGATCCCAGGCATGCCATCACTTATGGAGGTGACATTTTGTATTGACTTGGTGCCAGGAGCAACCCTGATCTCCAAAGCCCCTTACCTGATGGCCCTAACAGAACTTAAGGAGTTAAAATGTTAAGCATGATGAGTTATTGGAAAATGGGTATATTAGACCAAGTACATCTTCATGGGGAGCCCCGATGCTATTTGTGAAAAAGAAGGATGGAACCTTAGGGTTACACATTGATTATATGTAGCTTAATAAGATAACCATCAAGAATGCCATCCTTAACCTCAGATAGATGAGCTCTTTAACCAGTTAAACGGTGCAAGGACTTTTTTTAAAATAGATCTTCGATCTGGCTACCATGAACTCTATATTAAGCAGGATGATATACCTGAGACGGCATTTTGCTTTTGATGTGGACACTATGAGTATGTAATGATGCCATTTGGGCTTATGAATGACCCAGCTGCATTTGTGGACCTGATGAATAGAGTTTTTAAATCTTATTTGGATCAATTTATAGTAGTGTTCATAGATCACATATTGATCTACTCAAGAAAACCAGAGGAACATACCCATCACTTGAGGACAGTCTTAGAAGTGTTGAGTAAAAATGAATTGCATGCGAAATTGAAGAAATGAGAGTGTTGGTTGGAAAAAGTAGCGTTTTAAAGCATGTGGTGTCTAGAGAAGGAATCTCTGTGGATCCACTAAAAATAGAAGCTATAACACAGTGGCCTAGACCCAAGAATGCGAGGGAAGTGAGGAGTTTTCTGTGATTGGTAGGACACTATCACAGATTTGTTCATAACTTCTCTAAGGGTGCAACATCCCTCACTAACTTGACGAGGAAAACCACTAAGTATGAGCAGATCGATAAGTGCGAGGAAGCCTTTCAAGAGCTTAAGAAGATATTAACTAGTGCACCTATATTTGCGTTACTCACCACTGGCGAGAATTTTGTAGTATATAATGATGCATCTAAAAACGAGTTGGTTGTGTGCTAATGAAAAACAACCATATCAACTATGCCTCCTGGTAATTCAAGACTCATGAGCAGAAATACCCAACCCATGACAAGGAACTAGCAGCACTATTATTTACATTGAAATTTTGGAGGCATTATTTGTATGGGTGCACTATAAGATCTTTACTGACCACCAAAGTCTAAAGTACCTGTTTTCACAAAGGGACTTGAACATAAGGTAGACAAGATTGTTAGAATTCCTTAAGGATTACGACATGAACTTTCAGTACCACCTGGGGAAGGCAAATGTGATAGTCGATACGTTAACTTGTAGGCTATACGCAACCCTTAACTATTTACTAGTGTTACTTAGAGATTACATGGTGACAAGTGGGGATAAACTCATGCTTTATACCACGAAGGTACATCCTACTCTTATCGAGGAACTTTGAGCAACCCGAATGTTGACCTGTAACTAGAAAGGATCAAGGCTGAAGTACTAGTAGGGCCCTTGACTTTGTGATTCACGAAGATGAAACCTTCATGTTCCAAAATCAGGCACATGTGTCCCAAATGTGGAGTAACTTAAGAAGAAATTCTATATAAGGGGCACAACACATTATATTTGACATACCATAGGGGAAACAAACTGTATAAGGACTTAAAATAAACCCTTTGGTGGATTAATATGAAACAAGAGGTAGCAGACTATATAGCTAAGTGTCTAACCTGTCAGCGGGTGAAAATGGAATACCAAAGACCAACAGGGCTCTTATAACTGTTGGAGGTTCCTACATGGATATAGGACTCAGTTTTAATGGATTTTGTGGCAGGCTTACAATCTACCCAGAGAAAGAATAATGCAATTTGGGTCGTTATAGACAGACTCATGAAGATGACACATTTTATAGTAATGAGGAACATAAGGAAATTATATCAATTGGCCCGTCCCTATTTACAGGAGATCATTCGATTACGTGGGGTACCAAGTTCTATACTTTTAAACCTGGACAACATATTTCAATATGGATTCTGGCAAAAGCCACAAGAGACATTTAGGATGTTACTACATTTGAGCATAGCCTTCCATCCAGCTATAGATAGACAAACTGAGTGAACGATTTAATCACTGAAAGACATGTTACGAGCTTGCGTCCTGGACTTTAAGAAAGCTTGGGATGAGCAATTGGCAGTAATCTAGTTCCCTTACAACAATAGCTACCATTCTAATATTGGATGACTCCTTACGAAGCATTGTATGGTAGACGATGCAAAATCCCGTTGTGTTGGCAGGCGATCAAGGAAATGTTTGCCCTTGGACCTGATCCAAGCTACTACTCATAAGGTTAGGGTAATCTAAGAACGAATGAAGGCAGCTCAAAGCTGCTAAAAAAGCTACACAGATAGAAGGCGTATAGCTTTAGAGTTTGAAGTAGGAGACCACGTTTTCCTTGATATGTCACCAACCAAGGGCAGCACGAGATTTGGTATGGCGGGCAAGCTTAGCCCTAGGTACATAGGGCCATATCCCATCCTTCAACGAGTTGGGGAAGTAGCCTATTAATTAAAACTACCAGCAGAATTTCCAAGGGTGTATAATGTCTTCCATGTATCACAGCTACACAAGTATATTCCCGACCGCTCCTACATCATCGAACCAGACCCTGCATAACATCAAGAAGACTTGTCATATTAGGAGCAACTAGTTTGCATCTTAGATCAAAAAGAAAAACAGCTTTGCAAGAAAACAATGTACTATTAAAAGTCCTCTGGGCCAATTATGAGATGTCGAAAGCTACCTAAAAACCAGAATAAGAGATGTGATCTTAGCAGACTCACTTGTTCCACTAATCTGTTGCATACGAAGTTTCAAGGACTAAACTTCCTTTAAACAAAGTAGAATGTAAAACCCAGAAAATTCCTATAATTATAAATATTCGTTTTTCTGAAGTGGACTGACTTAGAATGCTTGAGCTTGTAGGATGATAAATTTTTTGGGAATCTCAAGGGTGTCGTTTTAGGAGCTAGTTTAAGTTAATCCATACAAAAACAATATTTAAAATTTTGATTCCTGGCATGCAAAAATTTCTGAAAATTTGAAGAAAGATTTTTGGGCAAGTGAAGTTTATGAATCAGCAATTCCCCCCCAACCGAGTTTAACGAATAAATAAACAAATAAATAAAATTCTGTTTTCTCTCCTTCTCTTTCCTTTTTCATCTGCTTCCTCCAACTCCCCCTTCCTTCCACTAAACCCTAGCCCTAGAGAGTTTCCCCTACTCTTAATCAGCCACACCACTCTCTCTCTCTCTCTCTCTCTCTCTCTCTCTCTCTCTCTTTCTTACCCTATCTCTAACTCGCACATGATGTACTCTTTAATATTTTTTTTTTGGGGCATAAACCTTCATCTAGATTAATAAGTTTGAGTTTTTTTAATGTTTTCCTTGATTAAAGCTTGGCAGGAATTCTTGAAATGTCTGAGTGTGCCTCTAAGTGATTTGATTTTGATCATGCCTTTAAATGGTTTTGGACATTCATTTGGATGGGATGGGCCATTCGAAAGTTTGGACACATGACCTACTCTTAAATGTAATAACTAAGTCAATGAATTACGCTAGACAAGGGACGTTAGCTCCTGATCATAAGAAGGCCTTATAGCTTTCCCAGGTGTTTGCATGCATGGTTAGCAACCATGTGTCATCTTGTTGTTAGACGTGGGTTAGGTTATCGGTAACCATCCAATTGATTGCAGGCTATGAACTAGACACCAGCTACATTTAAACCAGATGCAAGCCATGAAGCTTAGAGGGATTTCTTGCCTTTTTATTGCAACTGAGCAGAAAAGACTTATATGAACTTAGGGGTTTGGATTAGATTGATAGGGCACCATTTATGAATCATTTAGGTTGCCTTACCCCCCATCCCAACACTGTTTGAAATGAATTTAAAAATTATTTTGACTACAAGGGGTGGTTGTTACTGAGTTTTATCTCATTCTTTTAAATGTATTATCTTTTCGATGATGATTATGCACATGGGGAAGGAATATCCATCTAGAGCAAGGCCGTTAATACATAAAACTTAAAAACTGTTTTCTTGAATTAATCATTCCAGAGTGAACACTTGGTTTGAACTTATTATGCTTCACTTGACACTTTTGGTTTGACTTAGTGTTAAATGTTCAATAATGGATTTTCTATGATACTTGGCCTTGTGCTCCCTAACAGGAAATAATGCGGTAACCTCCCGTTAGGTTATCCGATGCCACGCAGGTTCAATATTAGTAATTAAACAAAATGAGAAATTTTGGGGTGTTACAAAGTAGTATCAGAGCACAGGTTTACGAATTTGAAAGCTCACTTGGGAATGTTGTGATCCAAATAAAGAGTTTAAAATCGAAAGACTTAAGAATTACATGGAGAATGAGTGTAAGACTGGAAAAAAAAAAGGACGCAAGCATCTGTATAAATGTATTAGAGTGTGCGTCTTACTTATAACTATTTGTGTATAGGATGACTGGTACATAGCATTGTCATTACATGGGGGGCTCGTTGTCTCCATAAGAAAATAGCCAATAAACCTGGGCTTGACATGGTTGACCATATCCAACGAGTTGAGGAGGTCATAGATAGGAACCTAGACGATGTGCCTAATAAATGCTTAAGACTTAGGGAAAATCAAGGTCTTTTCTTGCTCTTAACCTTTCGAGGTGACCCATAATGACACTATTGAATTAATGAGCTACACCTTTAAGGTTCGGGTGTTTCGTGACTAGAGGCGGTGTTGTTGCTGTGACTGGAAGCCTATTACGATGAACTTAGCAGAGTTAGTTGATCATTTACTTGAGGCAGGCCCATATGACCAATCCTATGCACCTACAACCTAGCAAGAGAACCCACCATCTCTTAATGAGGATGACCCGGAGAGTTCCACCTCCAAGAAACCCAAACAGCCTAGGGAGGGTAAGGATGAACTTATAGAGGAGGGGGACCCTAGGGAGCAATTCATATAGGAGGAGGACCTCAAAGAGGAACCTATGGAGGAGGAGGACTTTAAGGAGGAACCCATAGAGGAGGAGGACCCCAAGGAAAAGGATGAGGGCCCCGAGAAGGAACCTATATAAGGAGAGGTCTTTGAGGAGGAAGCCATAGAGGATGAGGGCCCTGAGGAGGAACATATAAAGGATGAAGACCCAGAAAAGGAACCTATGGAGAAGGATGACCTGAAAGGACTAGTGGAAGATGAAGACCCTGAGGAAAAGCAGGCCGAAGATGAAGATCCCGAAGAAACAGACCTAGATGAGGGACTGAAGGGAAAACTAGTACAAGAACCTGATTTTAAAAGTGCAATTACAATTGAGTAAGAACCTAAGCCTGAAGCTACTTATTGGAAGGGGGACAGGTGTAGTAGGATGCATAGGGTGGACATGTTCATTAGATGCTCCTAGGTAGTAGATATTGGATGATTACTTAAAGCCCATAATGTTAGATTTTTAAGATTGTATTGTCTTTCTTTCTTTTTCTCCTGGTTAGTAGAGTTAGAACTGAGGAAGTATCGAATTGGTTATACAATGGGAATGGTGGGAAAAACATTTATCATTTCTAATATATGGGTTTAATTTATTCATTGAGTTTACATGGGTGCAGTTACTTTATTGATTCCTTAAGAACTGTGTGTTTGATCTAAACACAAAAACTAATGATGCTAATGGAGTGTGAGAGACATGTGGTTATGTGCGATAAGAACTTGATTGTGTAAGTGCTAGGCCAATTGGCCAGTATGAATGATATAAATTGATGTGACTATGAATGTTACTATATGTTTGTTCAATGGTGGTAATGCTAATTAGGGTGTATTGCTAAAATGTTGTCAAATACATGTTGCAATCTATTAGGAATAAAACTAAACTCGATTAACTTCTAAATTAGGATGTCGGGAATGAATAGAGAATCTAAAATTGGATCTCACCCCATTGCAAGGCACTACGTGAATCTGGGGAACACTATGGCTAACTTGAGGGATAGACTAAAAGCTCTTCGAACCAGGAATGAGGGCGGGACAACCCCATGGTTTACACCATGGAGATATAGCCCAGAGCACTGACTCGTGACTAGAAAGGATTAAGGCTAAAGTACAAGTAGGTAAGGTGCCTAGCTTCGTGATTCGCAAAGATGGAGCCTTGAGGTTCCAAGATTGGGTATGTGTCCCAGCTGTGGATGAACTTAAGAAGAAAATTCTAGATAAGGGGCACAACACCCCACATTCGGTTCATAAAAACTAGCTGTATAAGGACTTAAAATAGACCTTCAAGGAGAGTAACACGAAACAAGAGGTACCAGACTACATGGCGAAGTGTCTAATCAGTCAGTGGGTGAAAATGGAAGGCTCTTACAACTATTAGAGGTTCCTGAGTGGAATCGGGACTCAGCTTCTATTAATTTTGTGGTGTCCTTACCATCCACCTAGAGAAAGAACAATGCAACCTGGGTCATCAGAGATAGACTCATGAAGATAGCATATTTCATAGCATTGAGAAACACATTGACATTAGATCAACTGGCCCGTGGCTATTTATAGCAGATCGTTGGATTACATGGCATACCAAGTTCTATACGTTTAGACTGGGACACCAGATTTCAATACATATTCTGGCAGAAGCCATAGGAGGCCTTGGAGATGTTAATACACGTTAGTATGACCTTCCATCCAGCTATAGATGGACAAACGAAGCGAATGATTTAAACACTGGAAGTCATGTTAGGGTCTTGTACCCGGGACTTCAAGAAAGCTTGGGATGAGCAACTAGCACTGATCCAGGTCTCATGCAATAATAGCTACCATTCTAGTATCGGGATGGCTCCTTACGAAGCATTATAAGGTTAACGACACAGAACCCCACTGTGTTGATACGAGATTAATGATGTGTTGACCATTGGACTTGACTTGATCCAAGCCACTACCTAGAAGGATCAGGGTAATCCAAGAACGAATGCAGGCAATTCAGAGCCATCATGAAAGCCACGTAGATAAAAGGTATATGCCTGTAGAGTTTGAGGTGGGAGACCACATTTTCCTTAAAGTGTCACCAACTAAGGGTATTATGAGATTTAGTTTGATGGGCAAGCTTAGGCCTAAATACATAAGGCCATATCCCATCCTTCAACGAGGTTGGGAAGTACCCTATCAGTTAGAAGTACCACTAGAATTGCTAAGGGTGCATAACATCTTCTGTGTGTCATAGCTACGCAAGCATATTCTTAACCCCTCCTACCTTATCGAACCAAACCATGGCTAACTTTAAGAAGACTTGTTATACGAGGAGCATCTAATCTGCATCTTGGAGTGAAGAAAAAATAGCTCCGTAAGAAAATAGTACCACTACTGAAATTCCTATAATGATAAATATTTATTTCTCTGAAGTGGACCAATCACGAGATATCAGAAGCTACCTAGAAACCAGAACAAGAGATGTGATCCAAGAACCCTCACCTGTTCAATTAATAAGGCGCATATGAAGTTTTAAGGACGAAGCTTCCGTCAATGGAGGTAGAATGTAAAACCTCAAAAATTCCTATAATGATAAATATTTATTTCTCTAAAGTGGACCGACTTAGAGGGCTTGAGCTTGTATGATAATTAAAGTTTTTGGGAAATTTAGGGGTTTAGTTTTAAGAGCTAGTTTAAGTGAAGCCAAGCAAAAACAATCGTTAAAATTTGATTCCTTTCACCTAATAATTTTGGAAAACCCTAGTCTAAGTTTTCTCTCCTTTCAATCTTTTTTTCCAATAAATCTTTGTCTAGATTAATCAATCTAATTATTTTTATGTTTTCTTTGATTTTTCATATTTAAATTTGTTGAGTTGAGGAAATAAAAATAGTTGAAGTGTCCTCCTTTTTCCATAAAGTCTTTCAACGTAAGGTGTTGGTCTTTAACCCTCAATATTTTAAAGGATCAATTGCATTAGGGTATTGGAATTTGTGGTTTGAAAGAAGGGGGGCATTGTATAATTGCATTATAAAAGTTTTGGAAAATGGGTGATAGTGTTTGAGACAAAAACTTAGGGGATTATCGCTCCTGCTAAATTAGAACATAGGGTAAATTTTAAAAATTACAGATTAATATTTGATCATTGAAAACTCATGAAATTTATAGGGTTTATAGATCTAGGAGTCTTTTGTATCTGGAATTCTAGACTATATCAATTGGAGTTAAGATTAGAGAGTATGATAGAAATACGGAGACTTCACAAATGTTACCTGTATTGGGACAGTTTGAGAACTTAGCTGAAGTTTAACTTGTTGAGACTAGAATATATTAATTTCTTTAAAATGAAAGTTATAATAGGGGAATTGACCTTTCCCAAATGGGCTCAATCTATAGAATGTGAGTTATGGCATTTGCAAGTTAGACCTAAATTTTATCCTCAATCTAGATAGTCATATAAGGGTTTAATTAAAGAGATAGAATCCCAAAAATTCACATAAATTATTTTGGGAAGTCAAATTGGCTAATTGAGCATAGAAATAGTTTTCAACTGATTTATGAGCCATAGTTCATTAAGTTCATTTTAGGGCTAAGGGTAAGGGTTCACAAAACCGCTTTTGGAAATTGAATAGGCCTAAGTTAGAAACTTGGGCTCAAGCTTAGGCATTGGTTTTGGTCAGGTGACAATCACGCCTTAACTCCTCTAAATGTCCCTTCTAAAATGATGCCTTATGTGTGTTCTCTTTTACGTTCTTTTGAATCGAAGTTCGGGTGACCTTCATTGAATAAATCAATGTGTGGTGAGATTTTAATGTTATTATTGAAGCTTGGCATGAATTCTTGAAGCGTTTGAATCTGCCTTTAAATGACTCGGTTTTGAGCATATCTTTAAATGGCTTTAGACCTCCATTGTGTTGGGATGGGCTATTCAAAAGTTTAGGCACATGACCTACTCTTAAATGTGATGACTAAGTGAATGAATTAGGTAGGGTAAGGCAGGTTTGCTCTCGATCATAGGAAGGCCTTATAGCCTTCTCCAGATGTTTGCATGCATGGTTGGCAGACGTTTCCTATCTTGTTGATGGATGTAGGCCATGTTATCGTTAACCATCCAATTGACGGCAGGCTATGAACTGGAGAAGCAGTTGCATTTAAACTAGAAGCAAACCATGGGACTTAGTAGGGTCGCTCGCCTCTTTGTTGCAAATTGAGCTGAAAAAGACTTAAATGAACATAGGGTTTAGATTAGATTGAGTGGGCACCATTTATAAATAATTTGGGTTACCCATCACCAACACTATTTGAAATGAATTTAAGTATTGTTTTCACTATTAGGGTTGTTGTTACTAAGCTTCATCTCATTCTTTTAGATGTTTTGTTTTTAAGGTGATGATCACGAGCATGGCGATGGGACATCCGTTTAGAGTGAGGCCGTTCACATATCGGACTTAAAAACTGTTGTCTTAAATAAATCTTTCTAGAGTAAACACTTGGTTTAAGCTTATTTGCTTGACTTGACTCCTTTAGTTCGACTTAGCATTAAATGTTCAATAGTAGATTTTCTGTGATACTTGGCATTGTGCTTCCTAACAAGAAGTATGGCATAATGCCCTGTTAGGCTATCTTCTGCCACATCGGTTGAATATTAGTAATTAAATGGAATTAGAAATTTTTAGGTGTTACAAAGTGGTGTTAGAACATCCTAAAAGCTCGCTTGGGAATGTTGTGATTCAAAATAAAGAGTTTAAAACCTAAAGACTTAAGAACTACATGGAGAGTGAGTGTAGGACGGGAAAAAGGGATGCATGCATTTGCAACACATTAAAGAATGTGTCTTACTTGTAATTATTTATGTATAGTAGAAAAACGGCACATAGCATTATCATTGCAAGTGGGGTAGAGAATAACTAAGAAACTTGGGGTTGACATGGTTGACCATGTCCAACGCATTGAGGAGGTCATAGATAGGTACCTAGATGGTACGCCTAATAGTTGCTTAAGACTTGAGAACAATCAAGGTGTTTTTTTGCTCTTAACCCTTCAAGGTGACCCAGAGTGGCACTATTGAATTAATGAGCTACACCCTAAGTTTCGAGTGTTTGATAACTAGAGGACGTGTTGTTGGTGTAATGGGAATAGTGTAGTGAATAACATTTATAATTTCTAGTACATGCATTGAATTTATTCGTTGAGTTTGCATGGGTGTAATTACTTATATGATTCTTTGGGAATTCTGTGTTTGATCTAAACATGAAAACTGGAGATGTTAATGGAGTATTTATAAGATATATGATTATGTGCGAGACGAACTTGGCCATGAAAGTGCTAAGCAACGGACCAATATGAATGATATAAATTGATGCAACTATAAATGTTACTATGTGTCTGTTCAATGGTGGTATTAAAATGTTGTAAAATACATATCGCGAACTATTACAAATGAGACTAAACTTGATTAATTTCCAAATCAGGATGTTGGGAATCAATGGAGAATCTTAAACCGGATCTCATCCCACTCTAAGGCCCCACGTGAATATGGAGAACACTATGGATAGCTTGAGGGAGATACTGAAAGCCCTTCGACCTAGTAGGAACGGGGGTGGGACCCCTAGTAATATGGATTAGATCAATCTACCATATGGGACAGACCTCACAAACCTCTTGTTTTTTTGAGCTACTACAGGAGCAAGGGGAACAAGTGTAATAGCAAAATAAACTCCTCCAGAAGATAATGGAGGTGAAGGAAAAGAATACGGGGGAGGACAGCTTCTACAAGTCTAAGAGATGTGATATCATAACCCATCAATGTACGATGGTGCCGCTGACCCCAAGGCATTCGAAGATTGGATCCAAGGCATGGAGAAGTTGTTTGATACTCTTCAGTGTCATGAGGAATGGAGGGTAAGATTTACTGTGTTTTACCTTAATGATGAGGCCGACCTTTGGCAGGCTACTATGATAGAAAGGAAGTATGAGCCTAGATTTAGGTGGAATAGGTTTAAGAAGTTACTCAAGAACCATTTCTACCCGATATCCCTTCAGAAAACCAAGGAGAATGAGTTTGTCCAATTACAGTAAGGGACGATGAGTGTGTTGGAATATGTTTCCAAATTAATGAAACTCTCTCTCGGTTCGCCCCTGCCTTCATGGCAGGAAAAAAAATTTGAAGGTGAACTATGTTGAGGTGGGGCTTAACTCAAACCTCAAAGAAAGGATGTCAATGCATTAATATATCTCCTATGAGGATAAGTACAACACAGTGAGGTGTGATGATTTGTATAAGGATTGCCCTATACAAATTGATGGCCGTGAGTGCTTAACTGACCTGTACAAATGTGGATTAACTGATTTTATGTGATTTTAGATATCAACTAGTTATTGAAATACCAAGCATAAATAAACCATCTTAAACAGAAAATTACCTTAATGGGGCCCATGAAAGAAAAGGTAATTTCTAGAGGGAAGGTCCCGAAGTGTGGAGTGAGACTTGTCATAGCAATAGAAGCTCAAAAACTATTAAGACTAGGTTGCGAGAGGTTCTTTTACAATGTGGTAAACACTAAAACCCTTGGGCCATCCCTTGAGGACATCCCAATAGTTTAGAAGTTTCCTAATATCTTCCTTAGGGAGATCATAGTCATGCCATCTACTAAGGAGGCTCTTGATGTTTCTGCATTGACTTTGTGCGAGGAGTAGCCCTTATCTCCAAAGCCCCTTACGAGATGGCCACAGCAGAACGTAAGGTGCTAAATGTCCAACTTGATGAGTTATTAGAAAAGGGGTATATTAGACCAAGTACATCTCCATGGGGAGCCCCGATGCTATTCGTGAAAAAAGGGATGGAATCTTGAGGTTATGCTGTAATTATAGGGAGCTTAACAAGATAACCCTTAAAAACCGCTATCCTTTACCTCAGATAAATGACCTCTTTGACCAGTTAAAGGCTGTGGGAAATTTTTCTAAAATAGATCTTCGATCTGGCTAACATCAACTCTGTATCAAGGAGGGTGATATACCCAAAACGATATTCCGCACTCAAAGTAGACACTATGAGTACGTATTGATGCCTTTTGGGCTTATTGATGCCTATTCACATTCATGAACTCATGAATATAGTCTTTAAACCTTGTTTGGATCAATTTATAGTAGTGTTCATGGATGACATTGTGATCTACACGAGGACATCAGAGGAACATACACATCACTTAAGGCCAGTCTTAGAAGTGCTAAGGAAAAATGAATTACTTGCGAAATTGAAGAAGTGTGAGTTTTGCTTGGAAAAAGTGAAGTTTTTGGGCATGTGGTGTCTAAAGAAGGAATCTCTATGGATCTGCAAAAGATAAAAGCTATAATACAGTGGCCTAGACCTAAGAATACAACTATAGTGAAGATTTTTCTTGGATTGGCAGGAAACTATCATAGATTTGTTCAAAACTTCTAGAGGGTTGCAATGTCCCTCACTAACTTGACGAGGAAAACCACTAAGTATGAGTGGACCGATAAGTTTGAGGAAGCCTTTTAAGAGCTTAAGAAGAGATTAACTAGTGCACCTGTGTTGGCAGTAATGACGAGAATTTTATGGTGTATAGTGATGCATCTAAAACAGATTAACTTGTTTGCTGATGCAAAACAATCGTGTCATAGCCTACGCCTCCTGACAATTAAAGACTCATGAGCAGAACTATCCAACCCATGACTTGGAAGTAGCAGCAGCAGTGCTTGCATTGAAATTTTCAAGGCATTATTTGTATGGGGTGCCATGTGAGATCTTTACTGACCACCAAAGTCTAAAGTACTTTTTTTTCACGGAAGGACTTGAACTTAAGGCAGATAAGATGGTTAGAATTCCTTAAGGATTATGACATAAATTTCCAGTACCACCTGAGGAAGGCAAATGTCATAACCGATGCATTAAGTCACAGGCCATATCCAACCCTTAACTATTTATTAGCATCACTTAGAATTTTATGTCAGAACTTTAAGAAGCTATAGGTCAATGTCGTGATAAGGAGGGACAGACCCACGCTTTATACCATGGAGGTACAACCTAATCTTATCGAGGAAATTCGGGTAGCCCATAACACTGACTCACAACAAGAAAGGATTAAAGCTGAAGTACTAGTAGGAAAGGCCCCTGGCTTCATGATTCACGAAGATAGGACCTGACGGTTCCAAAATCAGGCATGTGTCGCAATGGGGTGGGAACATAAGAAGACAATTCTAGATGAGGGCCACAACACCCCACATACGATACACCTTGGGGGAACAAACTATATAAGGACTCAAAACACACTTCTGGTGGAGTAACATGAAACAAGAGGTAGTAGAGTATGTGGCTAAGTGTCTAACTTGTCAGCGGGTGATAATGGAATACCAAAAGCCTACAGGGCTTTGACAGTCGTTGGAGGTTCCTAAGTTGAAATAGGACTCAGTTTTCATGGATTTTGTAGTGGGCTTATAACAGTTTGCAAGCGCAAGGGTGTTGGAGATTAGATAAAATATAGTTCCCATAGAGATCAACGCAATCTATTGAGTTTATCCTTTGTAAAAATGCTAAGCAAGTATAAATCGATTTTAGGGAATTTTCTAAATAAATAAATCTATCACTGACTTTAAAATTCTATCAATTGAACATGCCTTAGGATTTGTTTCACCAATTATGAACCAAATTTGATAAATAATATCTATGACTACTCTAATTTAGATGAAGCAAAGGATGACAAACATATAATATCTAATCCTTTCTTTCAAAATGGATTGAACTATTTAGACTAAACATACTCTATTCTATCAAAGGGTTCTTGACTTACTTTAAAATTTAGAATTTAAGGTGTTAAATTTGGTCTCAAGAAGTGACTTTCTCTTAAAAACAACTATGTTATGTCTAAACTTACCAATCTAATAGCGGATTTCTCCTTTCATTACTTCATCCAACAATTTGCTATTTGCAAGTTAATTTGCCAAAACTACTCACAACATTCATGCACAAGGTAGATTGAAACATTCCGAAGAGGAATAAGCATGTTATTGATGAAGATTAAGGATCATGTTCATAACTTGGCCATCAAGTCCCAAGACTAGAGGAACTACTCACTCATGATGATTAAAAACAAAAAAAATTGTTCACTAAAGAAAAGCAACCAAACAAAACTAATCTACTGAGTTTAAAGAACAAGAGAAGAGAAAAACAGTTAGGAATAATGGAGTTTGACGGCAATTTCTTCAATCTTCAAGGTCCAACTACAAGCAATCCTTCCTCTAATCCTCTTTGTACTCTAAAAAGTGATAAAAATTACAAAACTATTGAGAGATTTCTAAAGAGATAGGTTCGGTTTTTTTCTTGAAGCGACTGAGCATCTCTTCAAATAGTAACTACCGTTGATTCCCAGCCACACAAGCTAACAAAAATGAAGAGTTGCTGCAGTCTCAGGCCTGCTACGGACTATTGCCACCACCACGGATGGTCGATGAAAACCCTTGATTCGGAGTTCTCTTATTCTTCTCTTTCTTCCATAGGCATGGCGACTAGGGGCGTTTGTGGTGAATTATATACTTGACTTTTAAGGGTTAATGCTTGATCAAAAAAGTCTCTAAACCTGTAAAAGTCATCAAATCACTATACCAAAGCGTAGAACGGGATTTTTGGGGCATAAACTAAGTATAAAACCCTTGAATCCCCTTAAAACGCATCAAAATGACCCTAACTTATCAACTTAACATCCACCCAGGGAAACAATAATGCAATTTGGCTCATCATAAAAAGACTCACGAAGATGGCACATTTTATAGGAATAAGGAACATATGGACATCAGATTAATTGTCCCACACCTATCTATAGGAGATCATTCGATACATGGGGTACCATGTTCTATAGTTTCAGACCGAGACACCATATTTCAATTTGGATTCTAGTAGAAGCTATAAAAGGCGCTTGGGACATTACTACACTTTGATACAACCTTCCATCCAGCCATAGATGGACATCTGAGCGAACGATTCAAACACTGGAAGACATGTTATGAGCTTGTGCCCTAGACTTCAAGAAAGCTTTGGACGAGCAACTATCACTAACCGAGTTCTACTACAACAATAGCTACTATTTTGGTATTGGGATGGCTCCTTACAAAGCGTTGTGTGGTAGATGGTGTAGAACCCCACTGTATTAATAGGAGATTGATGATGTGTTGACCAATGGACCTGACTTAATCTAAGCTACTACCCAGAAGGTCAGGGTAATCCAAGAACGAGCGAAGGTAGCTCAGAGCTGTTAGAAAAGCTACGTATGGCGGGTATGTTTTTCTATAAGTTTCACCAATCCAGGTCATCATGAGATTCAGGATGGCTGACAAGCTTAGCCCTAGGTATATAGGGCCATATCCCATCCTTCAATGAGTTAGGGACATATCCTATTAGTTAGAACTACCACCAGAATTACCAAGGCTGTATAATGTCTTCCATATATCATTGCTACGCAAGTATATTCCTGACCCCTCCTACGTCATTAAACTATACCCTGTGCAACTTCAAGAAGATTGTCATACGAGGAGCAACCAGTTCGCATCTTGGATCAAAGAGAAAAATAGCTCCTTAAGAAAACAATACCACTAGTGAAATCCCTCTGGGCCAATCACGAGATATCGGAAGCTACCTAGGAACCAGAATAAGAGATGCAATCCAAGTACTCTCTCCTGTTCAATTAATATGGTGCAAATGAAGTTTCAAGGATGAAGTATCCTTTAACGGAGGTAGAATGTAAAATCCTGAAAATTCTTATAAATATAAATATTTATTTTTTTGAAGTGGACCGACTTAGAGGGCTTGAGCTCATATGATAATTAAATTTTTAGGAAACTTAAGGGTGTAGTTTTAGGACTAGTTTAAGTGAATCCAAGCAAAAATAATACTTAAATTTTGATTCCTTGCACCTAAAATTTTGGAAAATTTGAAAAAAGATTTTTAGGGAAGTGGAGTATTTGAATAAACCATTCCCCCCCTCGTGGCCGTGTTTAAGGGAAAAAAATAAATAAATAAAGCCTAACCGTATAAAGTTTCCCCGCTCCCTTATTCAGCCCACACAACCATCTCTCTCTCTCTCTCTCTCTCTCTCTCTCTCTTCCTCATGTCTCTCTCTCTAAGTTGCACTCTCTTCCTCCTCTTTGACTCGCACATCCTCTCTCTCCACACCCTCTCTCACCCTGCATCCACCGGCCACCCACCGGTGCTGCCACCACCACCGTTGCTGCCCTCCTGCCATTGCCAGTAACTACCCACTTTCCCTTTCCTTTGGTTGAGTATGGCTTGGGCTCATGAAAACCCTAATCCAAGTTTTCTCTCAATTCAATCTTTTTTTTTTTAACAAACCTTTATCTAGATTAATAAATCTAAGTTCTTTTTATGTTTCCTTTGATTTTTCAAATTTAATTGCTGAGTTAAGGAATTAAAAATAGTCCAAGTCTTCTCCTTTTTCCCTAAACTCATTCAAGGTAAAGTTTTGATCTTTAACCATCCATATTTTAAAGCTTTGATTGGATTAGGGAATTTGGATTTGCATTTTGATTGAAGAAGGCATTGTATGATTATATTAGGGACAATGGATGATAATGTTTGAGATAAAAATATAGGGGATTATCTCTCCTTCCATAGTCAGAACGTAAGGAAACCTTGAAAAATTATGAATTAATATTGGATTTTTGAAAAATTGTGATATTTATAGGGTTCATAGATATAGGAGTCTTCCATACCTATAATTTCGAATCGTGTTAATTAGAGTTAAGATTAGGAAGTTATGAAAGAGGTATAAAGACTAAGCAAAACTGGACTTTATTGGGATAGTTTGAGACCCTGGCTGGATTTGAACTTATTAACATCTGCTGATTTCCTTCAATTGAACATTATACTAGATGGATTGACCTTTCTAAAATGGGCTTAATCTACAAATTTGATATCTAGAACGTGAGTTATGGCCTCTGGATGTTGGACCTAAATTCTATCTCTAATCTAGACAACCCATGTAAGGGTTTAATTAAAGAGATAGAATTCCAAAAATTCACAAACCTCATTTTGGGAACTCAACTTGGCTAATTGGGCATAGAAATATGTTTTCAAGTTATTTATAAATCATAGTTGATTTAGTTCAATTTTGGGCTAAGGGTAAAGGCTAACAATATTGCTTTTAGAAATTGAATAGGCCCAAGTTAGAAACTCGAACCCAAGTTTAGGCATCACTTTTAGTTAGGTAACAATCACGCCTTAACTCCCTTAAATGTCCCTTTTAAAATGTTCTTTATGTGGATTATCTTTTATGTTGGTTTGAATTGATGTTCCAATGACCTTCTTGAATGAATCGATGTGTGGTGAGACTTTAATGTTATTGTTGAAGCCTAGCATGAATTCTTGAAATGTTTGAGTGTACCTTTAAATGATTTGGTTTGGGCATGCCTTTAAATAGCTTTGGATTCCATTGTATTGGGATGGGTTGTTCAAAAGTTTGGGCATATAATCTACTCTTAAATGTGGTGAATGAATTGCACGAGATAAGGGAGGTTGCTCCCAATCATAAGAAGGCCTTATAGCCATCCCCAGGTGTTTCCATGCATTATTAGCGGCCACGTGCCATCTTGTTGATGGATGTGGTCTAGGTTACCAGTAACCACCCAATTATTGGTAGGCCATAAACTGGATTAGTGACTGCATTTAAACTAGATGCAAGCCATGAGACCTAGTGGGGTGCTCACCTCTATATTACAAACTGAGCTGAAAAGGACCTAAATGAACTTAGGGGTTTAGATCAGATTGATTAGGCACCATTTACGCATCATTTGGGTTATCTTTCCTCAATCCCCAACACTGTTGAAATAAATTTAAGAATTATCTTGATTATTAGGGGTGGTTGTTCCTAAGCTACTCCTCTTCCTTTTAAATATTTTGTTTTTCAGGTGATGATCAAGAGCATGGGGATGGGACATCCATCCAGAACGAGGCCGTCAACACATAGGACTTAAAAACTATTGTCTTGAATAAATCTTTCTGGAGTGAACACCTGGTTTAAACTTATTATGCTTGACTTGACTCTTTTAGTTTGACTCAGAATTAAATGTTTAATAATGGATTTTCTAGGATACTTAGCCTTGTGTTTCCTAATAGGAAATATAGCGGTAAGGCCCTGTTACGTTATGAGCTGCCACGTAGGTTAAATATCAATAATTAAATGAAATTAGAAAATTTTGGGTATTACATTTCCTATTCTTTGGCACCGATTACTTCTCATCATGGACATCCTTGTATCCTTGAAAAGAGTGGTCTAATAGAAGTTCGCTTGAAGAACCTTGGCAATGGTCTTATTACGACCAATGTGTCCACTATAAGTGGAAGCGTGTGAAGGACACTAAAAACCTCATCTTCTAGCAAACATTTCCTAAAAATACCATCTCCACATAGCTTATAGAGGAGAGGCTCCTCCCACACATAGTACATAACATTAATGAAGAATTTCTTCCTTTACTGATATGACATCCCTAGGGTAAAACTATACATGCTTTGAAATTCACCAAATCAGTATACCACGGACTGGCTAGGTAAGAAATGGCAAGGAGTTTATCATTTGTGAAAGAATCATCTATGGGAACTCCTTAATAGGAGTTGTCACGGGGCCCAAACAAGATAAATGATTGACCACCACACCCTCTAGCTTGGCTTTGTGACAAATCTCTAAATTGAACTCTTGGAGAATAAGGTAGCGATTAGAGTCAGACTTCTTTAAAATATAGCTCAATATGACATTATTGATGAAGACTATCACCATGGAATTGATCAAGTATAAAATAAATTTTTTAAGGTGAATATAACTGCTAAGAACGCCTTCTCAGTGGTGACGTAGTTCACTTGAGCAGAATCTGAAGTTTAGCTTGCATAGTAGATGGCATATGGCTTGTCGCCTTTTCTTTTTTCCAAAATGACTCTCAATGCATAGTCACTTGTGTCACACATCAGCTCAAAGGGGAGCTTCCAATCTAGAGCTTGCATTATAAAAGCCGAAACTAAAACATCTTTTAAACTAAGAAAAGCACTAAAATATTCATTAAAGTCAAAAGGCACATTCTTAACAAGCTATTGGGTGAGAAGTTCCGCAACTTCTAAAAAATCTTTAATGAACCATTGGTAAAAACCAACATGTCCATGAAAACTCCTTACACCCTTCATAGAAGTTGGTAATGGTACTTTCTTAATACCTCAACTTTGGATTTTCAACCTTAATGCCTTTGTTAGGAATAATATAACCATGGGCAACCCCCTTTTGTACTATAAAAAATGACATTTTCTAAATCAAGGCTGAATTCATTTCATCGCATCTTTACCACACTATGGATAAATTATGCAAGAAATGCTCAAAAGATATACCATATATACAAAAATCGTCCATAAAAACTTCCATAATAACCTCAATGAAATTAGAGAAAATGGCCATCATGCATTGTTAAAAGGTAGAGGGGGCACTACATAGCCTAAAAGGCATCGTCTTACATGCATACTATATGGAGAAGTAAATGTGGTCTTTTCTTGGTCACTAAGATGGAAAGAAATTTTGAAAAATCCCGAATACCTCTCTAGATAGCAAAAATAGGAGTTTTTAGCTAACCTTCCAAGCATTTGCTCAATAAAGGGAAGGGAAAAATGGTCCTTATGGGTGGCTTTGTTTAATTTTTTGCAGCCAATGCATGTACGCTAACCTATAACTGTCCTAATGGGAATCAATTCATTATTCTTACTCTTCCTATTGCCATCCCTCTTTTCTTAGGCACAACATAGACTGGGTTCACTAACTTACGATCAGATAGAGGGTAGATAATGTTAACTCTTGAGCAATATCAAAATTTCATTCTTGACTACCTTTTTCATGTTAGGATTCCACCATCTTTGGTGTTCAATTGAGGGCTTATGGTCATCTTCCATTAGAATGCTATGCATACATATACAGGGGTTAATTCCTTTAAGGTCATCTAAAGTATATCCTATGGCCTTACAATACAATCTAAAGACTCTAAATAAAGAGCCAATTTGAGATGCACTTAGATTTGCATTAATAATCATATGATATGTAGAATTTAGGCTAAAACATTCATACTTGAATGAAGAAGGGAGAGGTTTCCCTTCTACCTTGGGGACATACTTCCCATGAAAAGAGGGCTCATTGCCACTTCCAAACTCTACCACCTTTGCAAAGGTAGGCGAAACTTGCGAAGAGGTTTCCAAAACTAAGCACACATTGCCACCTTCGGATTCTCATTCTCAATAGTGCCATAATTTAACACACAATGCACAAAAGGGCCACTAGAAACTTTGCTATTGACTTCTTCCCTTACTAAATTATCAATCACATTAATTTTATTGCATTCACTAGAAATAGAAGGGAATTTAAAAGCCTTAAACAAATTGAACTCCAAATTATCATCCCTTACATCATATGGCAATTGACTGTTTTTCACATTAATATGACACCCATTAGTGGACAGGCCTCCCAACAGTGATTAGGTTGTGCATATCCCAAAAATAACTAGCATATGCAAATCTCCTACCTTAATGGGGAGATCTTCCACCCAGAGGGTATTTCACGAAACGGTATGCCAATTACAAGGAAATGGTATTAGGTCTCTTATCCTCTATCATGAAGAGGGACATCAAGCTCATACTTGAGCCTAAGTCATATAAGGCACAATCATTACATACATTACGTATCAAGCAAGGGATAGAAAAGCTATCTGGGTCCTTAAGCTTATGGGAAGCTTGCTTTGGATTGCAACACTACATTCTTCAGTCATGTTATTGGCCTTATCTTCTATCTTATTCATCAAAGTCCTACCCACTGCCACATCATTAGAAGACCTTATAAGTTGAGTGACTATGTTGCGGAAGGTTTGCACTATCATCCACTTCTAGAGTCCATGGTATGGGCATAACCACAATAGGACCTTGAATCACTTCTAAGCCTCCCAGACTGTCTTGTCCTGCCTTTCATTAAATGTTATGATTTGATTCCTCAAACTTGCCATCTTGTTAGGAAGGAAAAACTTAGCAAACAAGGCCTTGGTAAGCTCATCCCATGTAGTGGTTGACCCCGAAGGCAACAAATGAAGCCATACCCTCACCTTGCCTTTAAGTGACAAGGGACATAATTGAAGACTCTTGATGCCATTAGAAACTTGTTTTAGCTTCAAAATGACACACAGCTTTAAAAAGAGTGAAAGGTGTAGAATGGAATCCTCTGTCAGGGTGCCTCTAAACTGAGATAGTTGTACTATTAAAATTAGAATCCATTTAAGCTCGAAGTTCTTGATCACCACATGAGGACAGCCAATGCTTGAGTTGATGCCTTGCACATTATTTACAATCTATTCTCTTTCTCTTTTGTTTCTTTATTGCTACTTTTCTTGCATTTTTTTCGCATTTTTCTTACCTTTTTTTTCAAACAAGCCTTGAAAGGAAGAATTAATGCATGACATATTAACAAAGAGATTTTCATATTTCCCCCTTTCTTTTTAAGCACACGTCATCAAGGCAACCACCTAAAGGATCCATCTACCCACAAATTAAGCCCACTTTAATGAAAGTGTGTTGCTCCACTAACCACTTGGCAAAGGGGATAAGGACTATGAATTAGGGCCGTGGGGGCAATGAATACGGAAGCAATATAGACGGGTAAAGGCACAAAGGGAACAAGGGGTAATTAACATCGATAAGGCGGCTTTTTGCACTATGTGGACAAAAAGAACAAAGAATGCCTTAATCATGTCAAATTATGTAAATTGTTTAATATAGACTTGAAGAGGGTAAAGCCAAGTTCTAGAGATGTAATCTTAGATGAGTCACATAAGAAATGAGAGAAGAGCGCACAAAAAGTGAGTGATATATAGGGGCTTAAAGTCTCATGGGTTAAGTCTCCCCAAATCATTCCTACGTATCCCAAGAAATATTCCACTGGTCAAACTTTATACAATTAAGTCAAGTGAATCTCAAAGGCAACCAAAATGCACACAAGGCTTAGCAATCTCCAAGAGGGGATTATGACACCACACTTCTTATACCAAGGCAAAGCCACAGTTCAATTACACAACCATGCCAATCGATCAGAATCTCACCATGTATTGTCATCATAGAAGGGGGGTTTTTTCTTCATTTGTTTACATTTTTTTCTAAATAAAAGCAAATAACCCTAAATGATGAACTAGAAGATTATGACGCATAGGTTTAGGAGTGTACCTTGCAAGTTCATTAAGTTTCCCTCCTCTATCATATTCCCACCTGAGATCACAAAAGATAAGAAGAGAAAAAGATAGAATATATACAATGCAATATAATACCTATGTGGTCTAAGCTACATACTTCTACTAATGCATTCCCTCGATATGCAATAAGTCCTAAAGATGCAGCTAAATGGTGCACCAACTGCCTACTGTGTACATGCCTAACCACTTACTAGCTAAGCAATCAACTGCCATGAGATCATCAACCACAAGATTCCCCAAACAAAACCTCAAAGACAACAATGGACACCAAAACTAACAATCACATCATAAGATCCCCCCAAGATACATGGCGTTGCTAGCTGACCCCTCTATACCTAGCAGCTGTATTGTCCCCAATGTAATAGTCATCTGAGGAGAATAAAGAGCAGGGGAGGAAAACTTATAAGAGCATTAGTAGGGGCCCGGGGGGCCACTGGGCCTCTAACTAGGAGGAAGATAGGGCCAACCATGGTGCTTGTAGGCATAAAAGACACGATGCTCTAAATTTTGCTATCGGTGGTCAATCTCATCTTGCCGATGGAGTGTCTCATCATGATCCTGGTTACGTTGTTGCTGTCGCTTATAAATGGTGTCGATTCTCATATGGGGGCAAGAAAACTAGTTATCGATGATAAAAGTGGGCCTCATTGAACTCAGAAGGACTCACAGCGCTATAACTCAGGGTCAGAGATGGCTCATGAATCTCCTCATCATGAGGCATCAACACTGCCTCATCTCCGCGTTTTCCCCCTTCTTCTTGTTGAGGCCCATCCTTATCAGTCTCCATATCAATATCATCATGATAGGACCAATTAGAAGCATCAGCACAATTTGTCTTACTTGGATTAGGCAAGGGGAAAAGAAGTTTGCGATGGCAGTTCAGATAAACTCACCCCCTCAACCTTAAAAATATCCATATTAAGACAAGCGAACAAGTTCAACTGACCTCTTGGAAACCGAGGTGCCAATTTTTCCACAAGGGGTTCTAGGCCCAACCCATAAGCAATAGCCGAAATGATAGCCCCACAAGCTATGACGGCTACCTTGTTAGA
Organism: Carnegiea gigantea; assembly: GCA_029747015.1. Taxonomy (NCBI): domain Eukaryota; kingdom Viridiplantae; phylum Streptophyta; class Magnoliopsida; order Caryophyllales; family Cactaceae; genus Carnegiea; species Carnegiea gigantea. The sequence goes on from JAKOGI010000067.1 coordinate 777,379, forward strand.
GGCTTGAGAAACCAATCGAGCAAGGATAAATGCTCCCATATCAATAGGGATCTCCCTTAAGATAGCCTATAGGACAAACAACTTAGACAACCTCATCTTGTTCTGGCTATCAAACCTCGGAAAGATGGTATTGGCCATGAGGTAGTGGAGGTAATGAAAGGGGGGTTATAAAGAGCGATGGCCTTGGAACACTAGAATCATAGGCCACATAGCTCCCAGAGGGATCTTTTATTACCTCTCAGGCATCACAAGTAATTTCACACTAAAAAAAATCCTCCCAAAGGGAGTTTAATGCGCCAATTAAACTCATTAAGGCCCATATCACAAGGTTTGTTAAATAGTTTGAAGTAAGTATGAACCGGCCGATTGTTGTAAGAGGTTTTCCAATTAACTTTATGGGAGCTAAGAGACTCCCAACATATCCTCTTATAAATTGGTTTATCCTAATTCAAGTACTCCTGTCACCCCACAACCTCAAAGAACTCATTAATGTTATTCAACAAGCCTATACTCTCCAAAAAAGTATCATCTATGTACTTAGGTTCACTAATCTTTTTTAAAGTGACTAACTCATAGTAATTTATATGCTCTTAATCATCAAATTGTGTATTATACTTGTTAATGACATGTGGAGGGGTTTACCTCGGTCCACGTGGGCCCGACTAGGAGGTGCATTGGCAGTGGAGGTAGATGCGACCCTCTTAGCCTTCTTAGAAGCACTCGATGATGATGGCTTGGATGTGGTTGTTGTCTTCCCCATAATGAGTTGATGCCCACAAGTACCTCAACTTCTAAATTGCCACACAATGCTCCAATCACCGAAAGTAAGCTACCAAGTGGGAAAATAGGACACCCACTAAGAATGTGAGATCAATTTTTGCACAATTTGAGCTAAAAGTTGAAGCTTTCTCTCTCGTCTAGCTCAAAGTTCTTCAATGGTGATGGTGATTATTTGTACCGAAAATTCGATATTTTTACAATACTTTTATACCTAATTTATGCTCGTAATAATTGTTATTTTTAGATTTTTTTGATTTTATTTAATTTTGTAGTTGTTGAATAAATTGAAAGAAAGCAAGGAACAATAAAACAAAATCCTAAACCTACCCATTTATTCCTCCCTACGTGCATAGCACGTGCTTACCCCCCACTTAAACCCTCATTTCTCTCTCCTCTCTTGGTTCTCACTAGCAGGAAGCCCGACCCCCCTTCTTCTCTTTCTTCTTCAACTCCCTTACCATCATAGCTTTCAACTCTTTCTCTCTCTCTCTCCATCCCCCATTCTCGGTCTACCTCCCTACTCTATGCATCATCATCCACATCTCCACCATCCTCATCCGAATTCCATGCAACAATCAGCTAGCACATTCCCCCATCTCCATCGTCCACCTCAACCCCTCAGATCATCGGTCAAGCAGATGCAAAAAGGGGCTATAAATCAAGCTAGCAGTGTAGTTGAAGGGAATTAGTATGATCTAGGTTTTAGTTTATGTTTTTTAGGTTCAATGTAGGGTTTAGATTCAAAGTTTTCAATTGAGATTATATTTTAGATTTTAGGGTTTAATTTTACGTTCTTCTTCATCTTTGAATTTGTCTGTCTGATTTCAATTTCTAGATTCGATTTTTAATTGGGCGTTTTCATGTAATTAATTTCGATCTTGTTAGTTTGAGTAGAGTATTTGATAATAGCTTGAAATTCTGGGTTGACGTTGTCATTTCAGGGCTAGGGCACCCTGTTTCAATCTTCCACTCCACCAATATCATCGTACCATGGTCGCAGATTCTGGGTTTGATGCTTCATCTCATGCTGTTTTCTTATTTAATGTTGCTGAGAATCCGAAATCCTCTCCTCTGTTGCACTATTTCACTTCCAGTGTTGGTCTGCCATGCATTTTCTGTTTCTACTTTCTACTTTGATTGATGCATAATAAGCTGAGTGTTAAATGGCAAATTCGATCCTCCTTACCCTCTTCTTTTCTGTTTCATATTTTGGTTTGTTACTCTATTATCTGTTTCTTCCCTCTTGCGCAGTTTTCTGCTTTTTATTAGTTTGGTTGAGTTGATTATGTTTTGACTTTAGTTGAGTTAATTAGAATTACAGATTCTAGACTTGAGAACTTGCAAGCCTTGATACGATTCTAGTTTGAGATGATTCCATTGATTATGTTTTGGCTTTGATTTGTGGCCTTGAGTTTGAGGGTATTAGTTCTCTTTTGAATGATTTAAATTGTTCTAATGTAGTTAACATTAGCTTAATTAGTTGATCCACTCTTTTGTGACCTTAATCTCATCCTCACCCCTGAGGAGACGTCCCTCAAGTACTACGACAGTAGTCGTATACTTGCGGCATTATTTTTATACCTAAAATTGTCCAACAAGTTTTTGGCGCCATTATCGGGGATGACGACATAAGATTAATTGCATTTTCTTTTTCTTGATATTTTCTTATTAGTTGCATCTATTTTCTTTTGTTTATTTCATTATGAGTATTGACTTAGAGTAGATTTGTTCATTTCTTAAAGAAAACGATCTTTAAAAAACATTAGAAAAGCCTAAAATGGAAAAAACATTCGAAAAACTTGAAAACACCTCTAAAAATTAAAAAAACTATAAAAACTTTTAAAACAAATGATAATTTTCCATTTTCCGCAATATGAGCAAGAATTATTTTACTATTATTGGGATCCTTTAAATGCGTATCTTGCTCAATGTGCTTATTATCGTTATTTATACGGGAATAGGGAAATTTTAGGTGTTGTTAATGAGGGTGTGAATTACGAAACCTGAACTCTTTTGGAGTATTGGGGTTTTTATTCCAAAAATGTGGATGAAGCTTGGGATATGTTTGAATAGTTGGTTGGTGATACTTATAAGTTTGAGCACGTTAGTTCTGGTATCGGGATGTCTTTCCCCGATCCTAGTGCTTTTCGTACAGGATAATATTATGAGGAACAATTTGTACAATCTTGTACCCCTTCCACTCAATCCTTTGAATATGCTCCCCCTCTTTGTGACTTTTATTAATCATTCGACCATGATACCAACTCTTGTCCTCTTGTCACGGACTCTAGACTTAAGCAACTTGAGTAAGAACTGAAAAATTATAGAGAGTCCATGGAGAACATGACAAGTACACCCATAGACCAATTCTCTGAGTTGGTTAAGGGTCTTGGAGAGAGCACTATGCCCATTTTGCATGATACTGACCTTAGGTAGGACCTATCACTCCCGAGGGTTGGTTGCTAGGTGATTTTGAGTCATGTACCCCTTTGAGTTCTAAATTCCCCTTTGTGTGACTCCGAGGGAGATGGTGACATATCTTCACCTTCTTTTACATATGCTTCTTCTCATGACACTAGCATTTCCATGGACACCCCTGCGGATGTCCCGATTTTCCCTAGCCCCTTTACTCCTTTAGCTTCCTTAGGAGAGCTTGAGGAGAGTAAGGAATATGAAAGTGATGCTAGTGTGCATGATCATGAATGTAATAAATGGTATGATTATAATGATGATGACGAGTGCACAGTTGAGGAGACCCCCTTAGAGGAGTCATGCGGGACGCTTGTGCATGAGGTTTCCCCTCCTTGTCTTGAATATATGTCCCCCAACCCCTTAACTTGATCCCTACGCCCCTTACTTGTTCATCACCCTCTCCTTCCCCCAAGCATCATTCTCCTAGGCCCACGGACTATCATGTGATGTGTGACCTTAGTTTGGATTTGGCCTTGTGAACAATTTTTTTCATATGTTCAAGGAGAATATGCTTGATGTTATTTGGTCCCTAGGTACCTTTCAAGGCTACAATCCCTCCCTTGACCCTTTTCATGCATACTTAGTGGACTTGCCTAGAAATATCATCTGAACCACTTTCTTCAATCACTTTTTTGATTTTCTAAGGCTTTTGATAGGCTCAAGATAGCGTTGGATACCATTGATATAAGCGTGCTTGTGTTCTCTTACTCACATGCTTATGAGTTGTGTGCTCAGACATTTGATAAGCTTCTTCACGCTTTGATGGCATCTGGGTTAGTGCCCTTGATCTTGATATTCAAAGGAGTGGTTGATGCTTCTCAAGCCTCATATAGCATCAAGTGAGGCATAGTTTAAGTGCACTCGGCACCTAACCTGGTATGATCGTTCTAACTCTTCTCTTTTATTCTTTTTCGTACATAGTTATGGATATTTAGGATTGTTCTCTTTTCTTTTCACACTTAATTATGAATATTTAGGACTGTGATTATGTGGGGGATCAATCTGAAGGAGCAATTTGGGATTTGATGAGTCATGTTGGCTATCATAACCCTTGATTATGTTTTGAATTTGTGAATACTTGTTAGTTGTGGATATCTAGGATTGTTAATAGTTGTGGACATATAGGATTGTTTTTTTTGCGTTTGTTTGAGTTGTGTGTTTTGTTTCCTTGGTTTGTGTTTTGTTTCTTTAGTTTCGTGAGTTTTGGTTTTTATTTGGGTTATTTTTTGTTTAATCTTTTATTTTTGTTTCCTTTTTCGTGTTTTAGTGGTTGTGTTTTGGTTTTGTGTTTGGCTTTTCTTTTCTTTTGAGTCTTGTTTTGTTTCAGATTTCCTTTTCATTTGTCTTTCATTTGGTTAGTCCTTGTTTATTTTGTGTATTTTTCCTATTGGTGGTATGTTTTGTTAATGGGTGATTGAGTGCTTTCTTTTTGTTTTATTGGTTATATATTTTGTTTTTGTTTTTCTCTTGTTTTGTTTTCGGTGTCTTTTGGTTTAGTTTGGTACTTAGTAGGTCCTTGGTCTTCATTTGTTTTGTTTTGTTGGTTTTGGTATGTTTGATTAGGTGTGCTCTTGTTTCAGTTTGTCTTGCTTTGTTTTGTTTTGATTTTGGTTTTGGGTTTTGTTTTGCTTTGTTTTGTGATTTGGCTTTTGGTTTTTGTGATTATAAGTATTTGGTTTTGTTTTGGTTTTAGTTGTGGTTTTGATTTTTATTTTGGTAATTAGGTGTGTTTTCGTCTATTTTTGTTTGGTTTTGGTTTTGGATTTTGATTTCCTTTCTTTTGTGATTTTGGTTTTGATTTTGATTTTGGTTTGTTCTTGTTTTGTTTGTCACTTTTATAGGTGTCCTAGTTGTATATGCTTGTGGTTTTGTGTTGGTTTCCTAGTTGTATAGCTTATGTGATTGCCTTTTGCACCTTAGTTCTCACAATAAGGACATTGTGAAGTTTTGGTGTGGGGGGTGAGGTGCCGGTTTGTGTATATTTTTCGAAAATTTTACGAAAATTAAAAAAAAAATTTGTTTTTCTTTGGAATTCGTGTGCTTTCTTAGGTGATTGTGATCCCATGTGGCTAGTTCATTGAGTTATATGTAAATAGAATTCGCATGACGAGATGTCTAGTTGAGGACGTAGATTCGATTTTTCATAATAACATCATCCCATATGTGTGGTTTTATGCCTTGCTTGCTCAGTTTACCATCAATTATTAGGGCCTTGACATGAAGTTGGCATGTGAACTATTTATTTGTCGAAATTGCCTTTTAAGCTCTTTAAAAAAAAAGCAAAAAAAAAGTGAATAAAAACCAGGGCACCAATGTTCATGGCCACTATCTTTATTTCATATCTTTAATTGGCTTGAATATGTGCTATTTTGTTTGATTACACAACTGTTTAGGCAATGAAATAAGTGCTTTGTGCAATCGAATAAAACCCCGTTTTAGGGAAGACTCGAATATTTGTAAGTCAAGCGGGTTTAGGGTGTATGCATTAACATTTTGAAAAAAAGAAAAAAGAAGAAAAAATGTAGCAAATATGGCAATAAGGCAAGGAAATAGGGAACGTCTCAATATTAGCTACTTGACTCATAAGAGTTAATACACATTTGCCCATGCACCAAGGTGTACACATCATTGCATATTGTGTATGGGGTGAAAAATGAGAGCCGAGATGCTTCTTTTGACTTGGATATCTTCTGATTGTACATTCTATTTGCAAATACTTTTGTAACTTGGTTACTCGGGTGTTGTAGTTTCCTGAGCTGTGTACATAATTTCCCATTATTTGTATACATGTTTACATTTTGAAAAAAACCAACAAGATTTTTCTTTGCTTTTGAAATAATTTTGTGGGTATTTCACTTAAAAACCCTTATGAGATCTCACTCATCCACTTAGGAAACCGAGGGATTTGAAGGGCTTATTGTATATGTTAAATGCAACCGTAATTCCTACGACAGTGAGTTAAGGTTTTCTTTTTCTTATTTTCCGTTTCTTTTTGGGTAGTATAGTTGTTTTACTCGAGGAGCAGCAAAAACTTGGTGTGGGGGTATTTATTTTTGCCAAAAATTTGATATTTTTACAATACCTTTATATCCGATTTATGCTCGTAATAATTGATATTTTTAGATTTTTATTTGATTTTCTTTGATTTTGTAGGTGTTTAATAAATTGAAAGAAAGTGAGGAAAAATAAAAGAAAATCTTAAATCTGCCTATTTATTCCTCCCCATGCGCACAGCGCGTACTTAACCCCCACTTAAACTCCTCATTTCTCTCTCCTCTCTTGGTTATCACTATCAGGAAGCCCGACCCCCCTTCTTCTCTTTTTTCTTCAACTCGCTCACCCTCATAGCTTCAACTCTCTCTCTCTCCATCCCCCATTCTCGGTCTATCTCTCTGCTCCACGCATCATCATCCACATCTCCACCATCCTCATTCGAATTCCATGAAACAATCAGCCAGCACATTCCCCCATCTCCATCGTCCACCTCAACCCCTCAGGTCAACGGCCGAGCATAGGTGAAAAGGGGCTATAAGTCAAGTTAGCAGTACAGTTGAAGGGAATTAGGTATGATCTAGGTTTTAGTTTATGTTTTTTAGGTTCAATTTAGGGTTTAGACTCAAAGTTTTCAGTTAAGATTATATTTTACATTTTAGGGTTTAATTTTACGTTCTTCTTCATCTTTTAATTTCTCTGTCTGATTTCAATTTCTAGATTCAATTTTTAATTGTGCATTTTCATGTAATTAATTTCAATCTTGTTAGTTTGAGTAGAGTGTTTGATAGTAGCTTTGAATTCTGGGTTTATGTTGCCATTTCAAGTCTAGGGCGCCCTGTTTTGATCTTCTGCTCCACCAATATCATCATCCTATGGTCGCAGATTCTGGGTTTGATGCTTTATCTCATGCTCTTTTCTTATTGAATGTTGCTAAGAATCCGAAATCCTCTCCCCTGTTGCACTATTTCACTTCCAGTGTTGGTCTGCCTTGCATTTTCTGTTTCTACTTTCTACTTTGATTGATGCATAATAAGCTGAGTGTTAAATGGCAAATTCGATCCTCCTTACCCACTTCTTTTCTGTTTCATATTTTGGTTTGTTGCTCTATTCTCTGTTTCTTCCCTCTTGCTCAGTTTTATGCTTTTTATTAGTTTGGTTGATTTGAGTATGTTTTGACTTTAGTTGAGTTAATTAGAATTGCAGATTCTGGACTTGAGAACTTGCAAGCTTTGATACGATTCTAGTTTGAGATGATTCCATTGATTATGTTTTGGCTTTGATTTGTGGGCTTGAGGTTGAGGGTATTAGTTCTCTTTTGAATGATTTAAATTGTTCTAATGTAGTTAACATTAGCTTAATTAGTACTACGACCCTCAAGTACTATGACAATCGTTGTGTACTTGCGGCATTATTTTTACACCTAAAATTATCCAACAAGTTTTTGACGTCATTGCCAGGGACAACGACATAAGATGGATCGCATTTCTTTTTCTTGATATTTTTTTATTAGTTGCATCTATTTTCTTTTGTTTATTTCATTATGAGTATTGAGTTAGAGTAGATTTGTTCATTTTTTGAAGAAAAAGATCTTAAAAAAACATTAGAAAAGCCTAAAATGGAAAAAACATTCGAAAAACTTGAAAACACCTCTAAAAACTAAAAACTTTAAAAACTTTTAAACAAATGACAATTTTCCATTTTCCACAATGTGATTAAGAATTATTTCACTATTATTGGGATCCTTTGAATGCATATGCTGCTCAATGTGCTTATCATGGTTATTCATATGGGAATAGGGAAATTTTAGGTGTTGTTAATGAGGGTGTGAATTACGAAACTTGAACTCTTTTGGAGTATTTAGGTTTTATTCCAAAAATGTGGATGAAGCTTGGGATATGCTTGAATAGTTGGTTGGTGATACTTATAAGTTTGAGCACGTTAGTTCTGGCATCGGGATGTCCTTCCCCGATCCTGTGCTTTTCGTACAAGATGCCAAGTGCACCTGAACTATGCCTCACTTGATGCTACATGAGGCTTGAGAAGCATCAACCACTCTTCTGAATATCAAGATCAAGGGCACCAACTCAGATGCCATGAAAGAGTGAAGAAGCTTATCAAATGTCTGAGCACACAGCTCATAAGCATGTGAGTAAGAGAACACAAGCACAATTATATCAACGGTACCCAACGCTATCTTGGGCTTATCAAAAGCCTTAGAAAATCAAAAGAGTGATTAAAGAAAGTGGTTCAGATGATATTTCTAGGCAAGTCCACTAAGTATGCATGAAAAGGGTCAAGGGAGGGATTGTAGCCCCCAAAGGTTCCTAGGGACCAAATAACATCAAGCATATTCTCCTTAAGCATATGAAAAAAATTGTTCACAAGGCCAAATCCAAACTAAGGTCACACATCACATGATAGTCCGTGGGCCTAGGAGAATGATGGTTGGGGGAAGGAGAGGGTGATGAACAAGGGGCGTAGGGACCAAGTTAAGGGGGTTGGGGGACATATATTCAAGACAAGGAGGGGAAACCTCATGCACAAGCATCCAGCATGACTCCTCTAAGGGGGTCTCCTCAACTGTACACTCCTCATCATCATTACAATCATACCATTTATTACATTCATGATCATACACACTAGCATCACTTTCATATTCCTTACTCTCCGCAAGCTCTCCTAAGGAAGCTAAAGGAGTAAAGGGGCTAGGGAAAATCGGGACATCCGCAGGGGTGTCCATGGAAATGCTAGTGTCATGAGAAGAAGCATATGCAAAAGAAGGTGAAGATATGTCACCATCTCCCTCAGAGTCACACAAAGGGGAATTCAGGACTCAAAGGGGTGTATAACTCAAAATCACCTAACAACCAACCCTCGGGAGTGATAGGTCCTACCTAAGGTCAGTATCATGCGAAATGGGCATAGTGCTCTCTCCATGACCCTTAACCAACTCAGAGAATTGGTCTGTGGGTGTACTTGTCATGTTCTCCATGGACTCTCTATAATTTTTCAGTTCTTACTCAAGTTGCTTCAGTCTAGAGTCCATGACATAAGGACAAGAGTTGGTATCATGGTCGAATGATTAACAAAAGTCATAAAGAGTTGCTTCAGTCTATGATTGTTCTAACTCTTCTCTCATATTCTTTTTCGTACATAGTTATGGATATTTAGGATTGTTCTCTTTTCTTTTCACACTTAGTTGTGAATATTTAGGACTGTGATTATGTGGGGGATCAATCTTGAGGAGCAACTTGGGATTTGTTGAGTCGTGTTGGCGATCATAACCCTTGATTATGTTTTGAATTTGTGAATACTTGTTAGTTGTGGATATCTAGGATTGTTAATAGTTGTGGACATATAGGATTGTTTTTTTTGCGTTTGCTTGAGTTGTGTGTTTTGTTTCCTTGGTTTGTGTTTTGTTTCTTTAGTTTCGTGAGTTTTGGTTTTTGTTTGGGTTAGTTTTTGTTTAATCTTTTATTTTTGTTTCCTTTTTCGTGTTTTAGTGGTCGTGTTTTGGTTTTGTGTTTGGCTTTTCTTTTCTTTTGAGTCTTGTTTTGTTTCAGATTTCCTTTTCATTTGTCTTTTATTTGGAGAGTCCTTGTTTATTTTGTGTATTTTTCCTATTGGTGGTATGTTTTGTTAATAGGTGATTGGTGCTTTCTTTTTGTTTTATTGGTTATATATTTTGTTTTTGTTTTTCTCTTGTTTTGTTTTCGGTTTCTTTTAGTTTAGTTTGGTACTTAGTAAGTCCTTGGTCTTCATTCGTTTTGTTTTGTTGGTTTTGATATGTTTGATTAGGTGTGTTCTTGTTTCGGCTTGTCTTGCATTCTTTTGTTTTGCTTTGTTTTGTGATTTGGCTTTTGGTTTTTGTGATTATGAGTATTTGGTTTTGTTTTGGTTTTAGTTGTGGTTTTGATTTTTATTTTGGCAATTAGGTGTGTTTTCGTCTATTTTTGTTTGGTTTTGGTTTTGGATTTTGATTTCCTTTCTTTTGTGATTTTGGTTTTGATTTTCATTTTAGTTTGTTCTTGGTTTTGTTTGTGACTTTTATTGGTGCCCTAGTTGTATATACTTGTGATTTTGTATTGGTTTCCTAGTTGTATAGCTTATGTGATTGCCTTTTGCACCTTAGTTCTCACAATAAAGACATTGTGAAGTTTTGGTGTGGGGTTGAGGTGCCTGTTTGTACATATTTTTCGAAAATTTTGCGAAAATTAAAAAAAAAATTTGTTTTTCTTTGGGATTCGTGTGCTTTCTTAGGTGATTGTGATCCCATGTGGCTAGTTCATTGAGTTATATGCAAATGAAATTCGCATGATGAGATGTCTACTTGAGGATGTAGATTCGATTTTTCATAATAACCTCATCCCATATGTGTGGTTTTATGCCTATCTTGCTCACTTTACCATCAATTATTAGGGTCTTGATATGAAGTTGGCATGTGAACTATTTATCTATCGAAATTGCCTTTTAAGCTCTTTGAAAAAAAAAGAAAAAGCAAAAAAAAAATGAATAAAAACCTGGGCACCAATGTTCATGGCCACTATCTTTATTTCATATCTTTAATTGGCTTGAATATGTGCTATTTTGCTTGATTACACATCTGTTTGGGCAATAAAATAAGTGCTTTGTGCAATCGAATAAAACCCCGTTTTAGGGAAGACTCGAATATTTGTAAGTCAAGTGGGTTTAAGGTGTATGCGTTATCATTTTTAAAAAGAAAGAAAAAAGAAGAAGAAAAAATATAGCAAATATGGCAATTAGGCAAGGAAATAGGGAACGTCTCGATATTAGCAGCTTGACTCATAAGAGTTAATACACATTTGCACATGCACCAAGGTATACATATCATTGCATATTGTGTATGGGGTGAAAAATGAGAGCCGAGATACTTCGTTTGACTTAGATATCTTTTGATTGTACATTCTATTTGCATATACTTTTGTGACTTGGTTACTAGGGTGTTGTAGTTTCCTGAGTTGTGTACATAATTTCCCATTATGTGTATAAATGTTTATGTTTTGAAAAAAACCAACAAGATTTTCCTTTGCTTTTGAAATAATTTTGTAGGTATTTCACTTAAAAACCCTCACGAGACCTCACTCGTCCGCTTAGGAAACGGAGGGATTTAAAGGGCTTATTGTATGTGTTAAATGCAACCGTAATTCCTACGATAGTGAGTTAAGGTTTTCTTTTTCTTATTTTCCGTTTCTTTTTCGGTAATTTAGTTATTTTACTCGAAGAGGAGCAAAAATTTGGTGTGGGGGCATTTGTTTTTACCAAAAATTTGATATTTTTATAATACCTTTATATGTGATTTATACTCGTAATAATTGATCTTTTTAGATTTTTATTTGATTTTCTTTTATTTTGTAGGTGTTTAATAAATTGAAAAAAAGCAGGGAAAAATGAAAGAAAATCTTGAACCTGCCTATTTATTCCTCCCCATGCGCACATCACGTACTTACCCCCCACTTAAACTCCTCATTTCTTTCTCCTCTCTCGGTTATCACTAGTAGGAAGTCCGACCCCCCTTCTTCTCTTTCTTCTTCAACTCCCTCACCCTCACAGCTTCAACTCTCTCTCTCCATCCCCCATTCTCAGTCTATCTCTCTACTCCACGTATCATCATCCACATCTTCACCATCCTCATCCGAATTCCACCCAACAATAAGCCAGCACATTCCCCCATCTCCGTCGTCCACCTCAACCACTCAGATCAATGGTCACGCAGAGGTGAAAAGGGGCTCAAGCTAGCAGTGCAATTGAAGGGAATTAGGTATAATCTAGGTTTTAGTTTGCATTTTTCAGGTTCAATTTAGGGTTTAGATTCAAAGTTTCGACTTAAGATTATATTTTACATTTTATGGTTTATTTTTACATTTTTATTCATCTTCGAATTTCTCGATCTGATTTCAATTTCTAGATTCGGTTCTTATTTAGGCATTTTGATGTAATTAATGTTAGTTTGAGTAGAGTATTTGATAGTAGCTTTCAATTCTGGATTGATGTTGCTGTTTTGGGGCTAGGGTGCCCTGTTTCGATCTTCTGCTCCACTAATATCATCATCCCATGGTTGCGAATTTTGAGTTTGATGCTCCATCCCATGCTCTTTTCTTGTTGAATGATGCTCAGAATCCGAAATCCCTATCCCTTGTTGCCCTATTTTGCTTCCAATGTTGGTCTACCATGCATTTTCTGTTTCTACTTTCTGCTTTGATTGATGCATAATAAGCTGAGTGTTAAATGGAAAATTTGATCGTCTTACCCTCTTCTTCTCTATTTCATGTTTTGATTTGTTGCTTTATTCTTTGTTTCTCCCCTGTTGCTCAGTTTTCTGCTTTTTATTAGTTTGGTTGATTTGATTATGTTCTAATCTTACTTGAGTTAATTACAATTATAGATTCTAGACTTGAGAACTTGCAAGCTTTGATGCGATTCTAGTTTGAGATGATTTCATTGATTATGTTTCAGCTTTGATTGATGGCCTTGAGTTTGAGGGTATTAGTTCTCTTTTGAATGATTTAAATTGGTCTAATATAGTTAACATTAGCTTAATTAGTTGATCCACTCTTTTGTGACCTCAATCTCATCCGGCTAGAACGTGACCGAAAAACACCCAAATTGGCCTGATTTTAGGTGGTGGAAATGGGGTTTAGGGTTTAGGTGGTGAGAAACAGAGGGAAATGGTGAAGAACTAAGGGATTTTGATGAAAGGAAAGGGGTGGATTTAGTGGTGTTTATGGTGGTGGATGAGAGTAGAAGAGAGAGAAAGTGTCGTTATGGGTGTTAAGAATGAGAGAAATGGCACGGAGAGAGAGAAAAGAAGAAGAAAATCACTACAGTAAGGTGCCGACGGCCATTGCGAGATCAACGGCAGCCGTCACCACTAGGTGACGGACCATCGCAGTGGCGATGGGTGGCCGTCGCCACTACTAGAAATGGCCTGAAAAAACTGCAGTGTGGGTGATGGGCCATCGCCACCCCTGGATCCTTTCCAAATTTGCTGCAATACGGCGGCGACGGGCAGCGTGCTTGAGTGGGGTACCTGTTACTTGAGCAACCTCGATTCATCAAAAAAAATTTAACTCCCTTCCTCCCTTTATTTGTTGACAAAGGGAAAAAAAGCTTGGGTTGCCTCCTAAAAGTACTCTTTTAAGGTGATGAGCTCAACCATTGAACCTATCACTTAGAAAAGGAAATGGAGATGGTGTAAACCACTTTCCCTTTAATCGCTTCATCGGTGACATAACGCTTAAGTCTTTGACTATTCACCCTGAACGCTCCGAAAGTTTGGCTCCATACTTCAACTGCTTCATAAGGAAAAATCTTGAGAACTTTGAACGGCTCGAACCATTGTGAGCGGACTTTTCTCGAGAATAGTTTAAGGTGGGAATTGAATAACAAAACCAAGTCACGTTACTTGAATTCCCTTCTTAAAATGCATTTGTCAAGTTATTTCTTCATTTTCTCCTTATACAACCTAGAGCTTTCATAAGCATCCAACCTCAATTCTTCAAGTTCATTCAATTGTAGCATTCTTCTCTCCCCCGAAGCCTTGAGATCAAATTTTAATTGCTTGATCTCCAAATAAGCCCTATGCTCCAATCCAATGGCAAATGATAAGGCTTTTCATAATCAAGCCGGAAAGGTGTTTTGTAGGTAGTGTGGTAAGCGCAAAGTGCATTATGGAGCTTGTGGGACCAATCTTTTCTCGAACAGGCTACCATCTTGCCCAATATGACCATGATCTCCCAATTTGAGACTTCAACTTCACCACTAGTTTGGGGATGATACCCCAATCCTCTCCTGTGATGTACCCCATACTTGGTGAGCATAGCTTTAAACTTTCTCTCTATGAAATGGGTACCATCATTACTAATCAAGACCCTTGGCATGCCAAATCTAGGGAAGATGACCTGCTTAAAGAACCTAGAGACTACCCCTGTATTGTTAACAAGGTTAGCATTTGCTTATACCCACTTGGAAACATAGTCAATGATCACCAAGATGTATTTGTGTCCCTTTAAAGAAGGGAAAGGGCCCGTGAAGTTGACAACCCAAACATCAAAGATCTCAACCTCAAGTACATGGTTAAGGGGCATCTTACTTCGCCTTGTCAAGTTACCGGTTCTTTGGCAACGATCGCATACATGTACATACTTGTAGACAACCTTGAAAAGGGTTGGCCAATAGAAACCGGATTGAAGAATCTTAGTGACGGTCTTGTCAATACTAGTATGGCCTCTATATGGTGAGTCGTGGCAATGCGAGATAATAGATGGAACTTCTCCTTTGGGCACACATCGTCTTATAATGCCATCATCACATGTCTTGTATAGACAAGGGTCCTCCCAATAGCATGACTTCACTTAGGAGAAGAACCATTTCAAGTCTAAAGGCACAATCCCACAAACTAAGTAATTTACCACATCCGTATAGCAAGGGGTGCTAGAAGTAGCTAAGGCAAGCAGGTGCTCATCTAAAAAGGAGTCATCAATGGGTAGGACACCCTACCCATCTTTCTCTTGAGCAATAGGTACTTGGGATAGCTTATCCCCTACTACATTCTTGGCGCCTTCTTGTCCCATATTTTGAGGGAAAATTCTTATAGGAGAAGCACCCATCAAATCAACCTCAGCTTGGTATCCTTCTTCTCTATTAGGTGCTTGATGGCAAAGTAGTCAATGTACACAACCACCTTAGACCCCAGGAGATATTGGCAAAACTTCTCAATAGCAAATACCACGGCCAACATCTCTTTCTACATTTTGCAGCAGTTCATTTAAGCTTTATTAGGCATCCTGCTTGCATAATATATCACAAACGACTTCTTGTCCCTTTTTTGGCCTAAAATCGCCCCAACACTGAAATCACTTGTATTGTACATCAATTTAAATGGTAGAGTCTAATCCCAAGGTTAGATGATAAGGATGGACATCAAGGCCTCCTTGATCCTTTAAAAGGCTCAAAGACAATCATTAGTAAACATAAAGGAGTCTTTGGTCAAGAGTTGGGCAAAAGGCTTGGCAATTTTGGAGAAATTTTTGATAAAATGGCGATAAAACCCCGTATGACCAAGGAAACTCTGCACCCTTTTCACATTGATAGGTGGTGACAATCGCTCAATAACCTCCACCTTCACTCTATCCACCTTAATACCCCTATTTGATGAAACATGCCCAAGAATAACCCCCTCTTGTACCATGAAATGGCACTTCTCCCAATTCAAGACTAAATTGATTTCCTCGCATCTATAAAGCATCTTAACAAAGTTTTCCAAACATATATCAAAGGTGGCTCTGAAGACCAAGAAGTTGTCCACGAACACTTCCATAATATTTTCAGCACATTCAGAGAAGATAGTTAGCAGCCAACGTTAGAAGGTTACCAGGCATTGCATAAGTCGAAAGGCATCCTTCTATATGCAAAAGTACCATAGCGATATGTAAATGTTATTTTCTCTTGCTCACTTAGTTAGATTAGGATTCAAAAGAATCCTGAATGTCCATCCAAGTAGCAAAACAATGAGTGCCTTGCTAGCCTTTCCAACATGAATTTAATGAAGGAGAAGGGGGAAGTGGTCTTTCCGGGTGGCTTGGTTCAACCTCTTATAATCAATGCACATCTGCCACGCGATGACCATTCTAGTAGAAATAAGTTCATTTTTTAATTTTTCATAACGATCGTTCCCCCTTTCTTGTGTATGACTTGCATAGGGCTCACCCATTCACCATCCAAGATAGGACAGAGGATCAAGGCATCAAGAACTTTTATAACCTCCTTTTTCACGATGCCTTTTATATTCGAGTTCAAACGTTTTAGGGTTGACTGCAAGGTCTATGGTAATTATCAAGTAGAACCCGATGCATGCAAAGTGAGAGACTTATTCCCTTGATAGCATTAATACTATAGCCAATGGTGCCCCTATGCTATTAAAGCACACACAACAATTTCTTGGTTTGGGCATCATTAAGCTTAGTACTAATGATAACCGGGAATGTTTGATTGGCACCAAGGAATTCATACCTTAAGTGCGGTCGCAATGGCTTCAACTCCACTTTGGGGGCACCCTCCTTGTCATTCTTTGAAGACCGATCCTCCAAGCTAAGACCTTATTCATGCTTCTTGTTTCCCATATATGTTGGGGCCAAGTTTAGAAGCTTAGCATAGATGTCCTTTTTACTCTGTGGACACCTCTCAACCTCCTGTTAGAGTATTTCAAGCAAACAAGCTTCCCAGGGTTCCTTAAGAGGGCTAAGGAGTGTCATCTCTTCAATTAGTACCCTCTGAAGGATGTCTACCTGGTAGCAAGCATCTTCTAGAGTGGGATAGGATGTGCCTTGAGTGAGATTTCGAGTTTTTCTTCTCCATAGGATGTGGCTTGACTGAGATTTCAAGTTTTTCTTCTCCAATTTGAAGTGAGAGTTCTGATTTTCAACATCTATCATGGCTCTAACCATGGCAAGAACTGGCCTTTTAAGAATAATGGGAATTTGGGCATCCTCTTCCATCTCCATTACCACAAAGCCATAAGGTATGAAAAACTTCCCCACTTGCAGGGGGACATCTTCAAGGATTCCCATTGAATAGTTCACCGATCGATCCGCAAGTGGAATAGAAATGGTGATTGGGTTTAGGTCTCCTACTTAAAGTCTTGTACAAATAGAATGAGGTATGAGCCTCACACTCGCCCCAAGGTTACACAAGGCTCGACTTATGGCGATATCACTGTCGGTACATGGGATGGAAAAGTTACCCTAATCTTTGAGCTTGGTTGGGAGCTTGTTTTGGAGGATGGCACTACATTCCTCCGTGAGAGAAACCATTGCATTATCTTAGAATTTCCTCTTGTTGAAAATCATATCTTTCAAGAACTTCATATATAAAGGCATCTTCGAAATAGCATCCAAAAATAGAATATTACTCTGCAACTTGTTGAGTACTTCTAGGAACTTTACAAACTTTGCTTTAAGCTTAGCTTTTGCTAGCCTTTGCGGGAAAGGAATTGGTGGTTTATAGGGCTCAATCTGCTTGGCTTTGGTGATCTCATCCTTTTTTCTTTGCTCTTCATTTTTCGGGGCTTGAATCACCCCTTTCTTCCACCACTTCCATCCCTTGGTCTTTTATCAACCCTTTATCATCCCTATTTTGAACTCCTCTTGGATCGTCTAGTTGCTTTCCACTCCTTAAAATGTTGGGCAATTTGAATAAATTGAGTTTCCATTATTTTTTTATGAGTAGACATGCTCTCAAACTTGGAATTAAGTTGACTTACAAATTCATCAAGGGCCTCAATTGCCTTTGTTTGAGTTTGAATAAAGCATTCCATCAAACTCTCCAAGTTAGACTTTTGAGGTTGAGATTGAGAAGGTTAGAAATGGGGAGCCTTGTATTGAAAACCAAGAGGCCGAAGGTGATTTTATGGTTGATAGTGAGATAAAGGATTGGGATGTTTATAAGAGAAGTTTGGGTGATTCCTCTATCTAGGATTGAAGGTATTTGAGTTGGGGTCATTTTGTAGTCTACTGTTGAAATTGTAGAGAGCATTAGCTTGCTCAATGGTTAAGTCTTGAAATGAGTGACTAAGTTGGCATATACTCTCCACATGCCACTGATTTCCACAAACTTCACGTACATTTACATGTCCAAATGAACCACTAGAAGTACACTCATGAGAGGGATTTGGTTAGAGGCAATCTACCTTTTAGAATAGAGCATCCACCTTACTTACAAGCATATTGAATGCATTGACATCATGTCCTTCTCCTTTCTTGGGATTACCCTTCTCACTAGCCCAGTGGTAGTTGTTTGAGGACATATCCTCAAGTAATATCTTAGCTTAATTAATTAGCTTGCCCATGAAAACTATTCTGGTGGCTGCATCAATAGAAATCTTCATTAGTTGTTGAAGATCATTATAGAAAGTTTGTACTAGTAGCCAATCTGGGATGCCATAGTGAGGGAACTCCTATTGGAGCTCCTTGAACCGCTCCCCAACCTTATATAAGGATTCACTCTCCTTTTATGTGAAAGATGTGATGTCATTGTGAAGCTAGGCTGTTTTTTCGGGTGGAAAGTACTTGCATAAAAATGCCTTCATGAGCCCATCCCATGTCGTAAATCTATTGGCATTCGAATTCAATAACTAGTACTTAGCTTTATCCTTCAATGAAAATGGAAAGAGCCAGAGGTAGATGGCATAATTAGAAATGCCATTCATCTTAATTGTATCATACTTCTCAAAGAAGAGTGCTATGGGGTTGTTGGGGTTTTCCATAGGATAACCACTAAATTGGTCTTGTTGAAATAATGCGATCAATTCCAAATTAAACTAGAAGTTATTTGCTTCCGCGGGGGGTTTCACAATGCTCGATGGGATGACATTTGGATCCAGCATCAAAAAGTCCCTCAATGAGATTATATCGGGTTTGCACTCCATGTTTTCCTCTTTAATTTTCCTCCTTTCCTCCATTTTCCTTCTCGCATGTCTTTGATGTGACTAAAAAGTTGCCTTGATCTTGGGATCAAAGGGATTAAGTTGTTTGAATCTTGACTCTTCCTAAGCATGCAACACAAAGCACTACCAAGAAAGGTAAGCCAATCCAAACAATTAAAACAAATGAAGGACAATAGGTAACCCATGAAAGGCAAGAGACAAAATCTAGCCAAAATCTAGCTTCTAATCACTCAACTAGCTATGATATCAAAAAAAACTATTTCCTCGGCAACAACACCAAAAACTTGATGTGAACTAAATTAAACTACAAGCACATGGTGCAACTATAGCTAGCAGTGGCAAGTGTGGGTCAAATCCTCATAGAAGAAGTTCTTAGATTACTTAACTAATTAAGTGGATTAAATCTAGAAAGATGAAAAGCTAATGTTAAGAGAACAACTAAGAAAAACTATAGATAATTGGTGCATAAAATTTCGATAGGAGAAGTCCTGAGTCGGGAAATTAGTTACTAGAATGCCATTTTATTCCTACTAGATTTCAGTTTCTTCTTTAGCTTTGCCTGCAGTGTGACCTATAGTGGGTTCGTCAGCTCATTTAAAAGCACCCAAACCTCCTTTCCAAGGACAATGGTAATCCTAATCTACAAGCTCTCCTATTTTCATGGGAGCTTAAGACATGGGGTTTAGGATAGTTAACCCTTTACCAAGTAAGACTTTGGGTCATTTTCATATCTAAGGTTTGCGATCCTTCCCTCTACCCACACAAGCAATAATTTACCTCTCGATGTAGTTATTTTCCCTAGGTATTGGGTGAAATGCTCTTTCAGGCATTTTAGCTAAGGCTTTGTGGGCAAAGTGAAAGCCCTTAAGAAACAAGAAATCAATCCAAAGAGTAAATCATAACTAGCTTATTTAAGGCATTCTAGCATCCTAATCCCCACCACAAGAGAAGAAATTACTCACTAATTATCATCATCATCCAAATGAAACAAATCACAAGCAACCAACATTAAGCAAACCATAAATAATGATCAATTAAAAGAGAGACGGAGAAAGAGAAGCAGACTTTAGATTAAGGTAGGGAGATTGATCTTTAAATCCTTCAACAAAGATCAACAAAATCCAAAATCTTTTTTAATAAAAAGGCTAACACTAAAATATTTGAGAGTATTTTTAACAAGAAAAACTAATGCGAGCCCCCGGAATTAGGAAAATCCTACTTATATTTGCAATAACCGACATAGGAGCCACAGAGGGTGGGAATGGTGACGACTAGCCGTTGGAGGCCAGGACGATTTTACTGGGTGACGATGGGCCATCGCCACCCCTTGGAAAATGGGCTTAGCTTCAGGGAGGCGACAACGGTTATCGCTATGCGACAGGCACCTATCATGGCTCTTCTTTCTTAGGTCCTTTACTTCCTTGCTCTTCCTCGACCCTAGTGAGGTCGGGCTTCGCTCTCGCATTGTCTCTTCTTTAGCAGTTGCTGCCTTTCTTTAGTTATCACAAAAAAATCTGAAAAAGGAAGAAAAAGGGTTAAAATGAGGCATCGACTCTTCAGGAGGTCAAAGTTGCTCAAATCCCTACTTGCTCAAGGGAAAAAGAAGGGAAATGAGGCAAATGAAAGTGATGAAAATCAGACAAAATGAGGTTTCTTAGAGAGGCATTAGGTATTCTCATATCAACTCGTCATAGTCTCATTCCTCCAACTGGTAAACACAATCCTCCCTACGCAAGCAATCAGTAATCTACTCCTAGGTAGGGAGGATGTGAACATGGTCCATGGATGACGAGGCTTCGATCTTCGAGGAGCCACACTTTTAGGGATCACTTGGGATTTCCCCCACTTGCTTAAGTACCAAACATATCAAAAAGCCCCTTAATAAGGGCTCTTTAGCGAGAGAAAGTCCGAGTCTTGCTACTAGGAATGGGAAATTTCTCAACTTCCACCCCAAGATCCCATACCACCTGAAACAAAGAAGATGGTTAGCACATCAAAGGCTCAGAAGCACAGACATTCAAACAATAAAGTGAATGGTGGGACGCTAAATCATGTCGTCACCTCAGTATTTGATCTAGTAGTTATCCTTGTCATGCCACTGGATTTTGATTTTAAAAAGGGGCAATTTATTTGCCCAAGCACTACTAACTTCCGGCACATGCATTAAACTCGATCCAACAACCATCCAAAAATAATGAGCACTCCTTCAATTTTGTTAATCGAAGCTTTCTTATCCAAGGATAAACTTTTTCTCAAATAGCTACATTGATGGAGACCATTAAAACTCAATTTGTTTCATCCAGTTGGGATGGTCAACACTTAAATTTTTAGACTAGTGGAGACTGTTAAATCTTAAGTTTTTATCAGTTTCATGCCGTCAAGCCGCAAATCTTTAAACCGATGGAGACTATTAAGCCTTAAATTTCTAAAGACCTTTAACATTCAAAATTTTTAAACCTAGGGAGACTATTAGAGCTCTAATTCTTAAGCCAGTAGCGCCATTAAACATCATGGTTTTTAAACAAGTGGAGACTGTTAAGCCTTAAATCTAAAAATCAATAGAGATCCTTAAAACTCAATTCATTTTAAACTAATGGAGACCATTAAAACTCAATCTTTCTTAATTAGTGGATGCTGTTAACACTTAAAATTTTAAATAGTAAAGACAAAACTCATATTTTAAATCGACGGAGGGCATTAAACCCTAACTTTTTAAAAAACAGTGGAGGCCATCAAGCTTGAAAACACTTTACCCTACTCTCCAAGTTGGGCACCAAACATTTTAAAATCCCATTTTCTTAAGTTTTAACACCTTCTTCCTCGAATAAGACTGTAATCCTAAGGCAAGGGTTTGTCCCCAAAAGTGCCTTTGTATTCACTTTTGCATTTGCATGCACCTTGCATGATGTTCACATACTTTGGCCTTTACCCTAATCACATCAACCAAAGAGGGGGGCTCCTATGTGCACCAAATGGTGCCTATAGGATTTCGGAGCGACTACATGATTGTATATCTAGTACATTGCCACCTAGTGATGATAATTATCCACCCTGCCTTCCATAAGGAAATACAAATCCTTGAAATCCTAATAATCAGTCCACAAATAAAATGTTTTCTAAGTGCATTGAAATTCCGACAAAGTTTTAAAAGCCTTTAAATCTCAAAACCATACAAAAATAATTACAAAAAAAGTAAAAAGCTTAAGGTTTGTGCGATTTGCTGGTGTGAAGGTTGAACTGAAGACCTTGAGCATGAATAAGTGAGATAACAACAAGTGGGGTGGCGTGTTGCGTCGTGGCATAACTCTTATAAACAATTCTTAAAAAAGAAGCAGGGAGTAGCAGTATAATCCATACTGTCAATGGGTCTTAGCGGCAAGATCTTACCACCTGGAGGTTATTGACGGGTCCTAGTGATTGTGTTTAGGTCTTTTTAAAGGATATTGGGCCTTGCATTACACCCTTATGATTATATCATTGATTACTGCAACGAAGCTAATTCAGGTCTAATTTAGCTAATTGTGTGCAAACCAATGCCATTGTACCCCATTGTATAATGCCTAAGAAAAAAAATGATTTGTTGAAATATTCTTAAATTATTTCTTACTTGGAGAAGTCACCTTACTAGCCCTATAAATAGCGGCATGCACCCCTCATTTTCATAAGACTCTCACCACCTTGCAAAACTATACTCTTTTCTCTTCTCATAAATACATTTAGATAGAGGAAATTCTACCTCGCTATTTCCACATACAAAACCTTCCTTAAAACATAGAAGAAACAAAAGTCTACCAAATTCTTCACTCAGAACCTTTTTCAAAAGGATTCTTTCTTTAAAATGGACTAGCCCCTTCCTACCCTAATGCACTTAGGAGGAAAGGAGGCAAAGAGCCACTACTTTGCTGCTTCCTTGGATTGAGGTATGTCTCCAGGGCTAAAAACTAAAAAGAACAACCATATTTATTGCTTTCTTTGATTTTGTCTTTTTGGTCATGTTTTTATTTCGCCCTCTATTATTATGTGCTTCATGCCTCTACTCTTCTTCATGGAATAGAAATATATCCTTAAAAGGGTGACCACCTAAATTTATAGTTTTCTTGTACATTTTAGGTCCTTGTAAGATGACTTGTTGATAAGTGGCCAGGAAAAATATTCTTCTTGTTAGCTGCCTTACTAAATAAGACTAATTCATGAAAACTGCCCAATGTTAAGTTTAATACATTCATTTCTGGCAGAGGCTACTATTGAATTCAGCGACCTAATAGTCGACTACCCACCATCCATTAGGTCGTACCTTTACCCCTAAATCCATTCTTATGGTTTAGAGCCATGGATTCGTTTATTTAATCCCTATTCTAAAACCTCAAGAATTGTAATATTATGGAAAAATGGTTCTCTTTCTTAAAAGTAAAATCCAATATCCCTTGGTTGTCCCTTCATTTTTATGGATTTTGATTAAGAGAAGAGACTAGGTATTTTTTACAGGATTATATGTTTCAAAATTTGTTTGAAAGTTATGTTGGTGACTCTATAAAATTGAACCAGCATTCCATCCTATTGTGTTTAACATTAGAGCACCACTGTGGGAAAGCCAATGTGATACATCCACATCCCTCGAGAGAGGGTAAGCCATAGGGGAAAAAAGGAAAGCAAAATCGCTCGAGCTGGTTGAGCTTTTGGGAGCCTTGGGTTGACCGCATAACTATTCATTGGCGTTATTTTCATTGAGTACCATTTTGGACTTTTCTGTTTTTCTTTATCATGATTTCTCACCATGAATGCAGGACTGGTTTGAGAAATTTTACTATTTCTAGCTAACCGTTTATCTGAAAGCTCTTTGGCATATTTGTCAAATTCTTGGATATCTTGTTGTGTATATACCAGTTATTTAATTCAAATAAAGTGTCGAGATTTAAGAAAGCGATGTAAACAAATGTTTTATCTTTGTCCTAAAATCTTAGAGGATCATCAGAGTAGAAATCTTTATATAATTCTTCTTCTTTTTCAATAATCTATCCTTTAATAGACAACTCAGGCAGAGAGATTGTTAGTGCCTAGCTTAACCTATCAATGGGAGCAAAATACCATTTATGGTTAATGTGATTTAGCGTACAGTCTATGTGTAGAGAGAATATAGCCTTTGAAAGTCATTTCCAATAATCATATTATAAGATGGTTGATTAGTGGCCCACATTACTAGTATAATGCATTGGGCTCCTCTTATCTTAATGGATAACTCTTCTATATCTTCATTATGGTGCATTATACTATTACCAACAATTCTTACTTCTAAATAATTCATTGCTTTTTTGCACATGATTTCTAGGAATAGGAATCTGTATCAAGAACACACAGAGCAACCACAGTCTATCCAAGCACAAATTCATATTTATTATATTCCTTTAAGCACATGTTTATTGGGATATAGATGCTACAAAATTACTATTATTGAATTCATAACAAATATCGATCGGTATATTTTGACTCATCCATCCTCATCAATTAGCTCACTAATCGTTCTCATCTTATAATCAATGATTTTTGGATCTAAGTTCATATTCCAATCTACACTATGTCGTATAGGGGCAAAGCTCATTCTACTCATTTGGTCAGTCTCATTAATTGTATTGTCTTCTTTAACTTCTTCATTAGCTTTGAGGATCCTTTCTCCATTCTGATTTTGTACTTATACTTTTAATAATTTGGGGTTTATTAGTACTCATTAAATTTTCTGATATTTTTCTTATTGATTTATGTAGGGTTGGCAAAGCTAGTTATCCAAGAACTATCAACTTCTATCTTCGGTAGATTAGATTTTACCTTTAAATATTTAGTATTATGGTAAGATTTTTAGATTTTCTACTTTTATCATCATTATTTTAGTGTCTGGATCAATTGTGTTATCAAATTTATAAATTATTTGTCCATCCTAATTGTTTATCTTAACAGATAGAAAATTCTCAAGAAATTCATACTTCAGGATCATAAACTATCCAGGTCGACAGTTGAATCTACAAAATCATTACATAACTTGTTGATGCTATCCCTATGATAATTTGATTATTAACTTTGGTGGGTTGAATATCATCGATTTCTTTACCATAATAATTTAATAGTGTAATTTGAACTTCGGCACTTTCAACGTGACATTACTTGAATTTTTTCTCATTAATATGCTTAAGAATATTTTCCCAATTGATGCGATTACGGCTCCCACACCAAATTCAAAATCATTTACCTTTAAATATCCTTCCATCTTTTCACATATGCACTTGCTCTCTAATTGAAAAATGGAATTTTTCTAGATCATTTCTTTTTGTACTATAAGAAGGACTCAATCTTCTTTTAGCTCTTCATTTTCATTCTCTATCATAACGCGTCTTCTTAAAGTTATCTAAGGCTAATTGAGCTGTTTCCTATCATGTAGCAGGTTTCTTTATAGTTATCTTCCTTTAATATGTCAATGATTCATTTGGTATTTTTCAATCCCAGGTCTAGTGTTTCTTCCTCGCTTAGCTCAAAATAGTCTAAGCTAGCTAAAGTGTTAATAAGCTTGTTGTTCTTCTAGTTTTTACATTCATTTGTATAACTCTCTAGCTCTTTAGTTGCCAAACATTTACAAGTATTTTTTCCTATGTTCAATCAGTAGCTTTTTTAAAAAATCTTCATTTTTTGGGGCTTGGCTTGTTATAATATTTTTTCTTATGCTTTCTCCCTAACAAGTTGTTTTTCTTATAAAATATTCTCTTTTCAAGTTCATCTCTCTATCGACAAGAAGTATGGCTAGAAATTGTCTATTCATTTCATTTGTTTTTGGATATTATAAGCACTAATTTTGTGCCTTTAGAATTTTATATTGACCACATGCTTTTTTGTCCTGTGCAATGTCACCTACTGACAATAATGGCCTAGCCTATGAAGGGTGAAATAACACTCCACATTAATCCCTAGCAGCTAGTCTATGTACAAAAAATATTTCTTCATGGCAAAATTTCCTAAAAAGTTTTTAAAGCATTCAAAAATTCACCATTAACTTCAAAAAGTTCAAAAATTCTAATTTTAAAGCAATTTGCAGGCATGGGGATTTGATCTCGCAACCTAGAGTACAGCATAGTAGGAGAAGGATCAATGTGGGAGCACATAGGCTCACGCTAATCTACTTCAAAGCAATCCATTTAATCGCTACACTATGTGCCCTTCTACTTTAAAAGGGTAATTCTTCTTAAATTACGAACCTTTAGTAATCAACTAATCAGTAGAGACTAAACACAAATTGGTGCGTGAATCATTTCAGGCAGTTCCAGAAACATTCCGAACTTAGATAAACGAAAGCCGCTAATTTCAGTCATCATATTCAAGCAATAGAACCGTCAACTCAATGCTCAAACTAATGGACTAGGCAATAACTAAAATAGTAACAAACTTTAGAATTTCCACACATATGTATCAGCGAAATAAAATTGCACATATTACAAGATGGTTTCAACACCTCGGTCAGAACTAATCGAAGTAGCAAGCAGAGTCCAAATTGTACACCAACAAAAAATCAAATCAGGGCTTAATAAAGAACGAGACATGAATGATAAAGAAAAAAAAAGAAAAATTTGAACCTCCAGGATCTAGCCATGGTTTTACAGCCACATTCAAAACACCATTTGCAAACACAGCATTACAAATTCGAAATCCAAATGCCAAATGAAGATCTAAAGACATGCTCAAAAACATGGGAGCCAAATTTGAATGGAACAAACCAAATTCAATCCAAAATTAGTTGCAGTTCCCAATCAAAACCACAAACTTTACTTAAAATTTAGAATATTTCACTGTACCAATTGTGAAACTGAAAAAAACAAAACAAGTTTGAAAGCAAAAGAAATAAAAATGAAGGAAATAGACTTAACTACTCGGTATACTTCTATATTATTCTTTCTTCTTGAATGGATCCCCTTGCTCCTTATATCAAAAAATGCAGGCAAGCTCTTGATTGATTCCATTAAATTTGAATTAAACCCCTTGTAACTGTTCATGTAATGATCTCATTAATGCCAAATTACTTGCCCAACTTGATGAGAGAAAAAAAGGTAACAGATGGTGGTTGATGATAATAATTAAAGGGTAAGAAAGAAGGAAATGAAGTGAAGAAGGGATAGAGGGAATTCTCTAATTTTTTGTGGGATAATTGTTGAAGAAGAAAGAGAAACTAAAAGTGAGGTGGAGTGTGTTTATGCATGAGATGGAAAGTAGTGGAAAGAGAAACAAATGAATAGGGGTCATCACATGATGTGCGCATGGGCAGTTAAAGGAGGAGATGCAGAGACATGCCAAAATTGACCCGAGACCCAAAAACCGAAACGGACGACCTAGACCCATACTCGAACCGGCACCTAAAATGGAATGAACCAATCTGAGCCCAAACACCCAAAGTAACCCGATCCATAATCGAACGAAACTCGAATTCTAATGTGAATTAAAATGACTCACACCTGAAATGATCTGATCTAATTCAAACCCGACCCAAAGTGAACCGACTCGAAGTGGGTCAAATATAGATAACCTAAACCTGAACCGAACCGTACCTAATTAAAACTGATTCGATTCTTACCCGACTCAATTTTACCAGAATAAAACCTGAACCCGAGTAGATCCAACCCGAATATAATCCGAACTGAGTCATTCTCATAACCTATCAAGCCAAAACTATTCCTAATTCCCTAAATTTCATTGCTAAGCCTAGAAGAAAAGCTCCTGTAGCAATCTAGCGAAAGTTTAATAAACAAGCAAGTTATAATCTAACTATTATCCATAGTGCATAATATCATTAAAATCTTTAACCAGTCGGTAATATGTAATATTGTTGACGTATTTCTATTAAGTCTAGCAGCAAGTAGGAGCCCAAGGAAGGGTTAGGTGATGACCGACAAGTAGGAGACTAAGGAGGGTTAGGCGGCGATCGGCGAGTAGGAGACTGATTGACTGAGAGAGGGTTAAGGTTTTATGTGGCGAGAGACAAAGGACTTAAGCAAATTAACTATCATTGTCTCAACTGTCCACTCAGTCGTCAAGGGTTTTCAATTTTCATTTTCACTTAGGTTTTACTTCTTATAATAATAAAATTATAAAATTATCAGCAGTAGCTTTTTTTAGGTTTTAGACTTTTGGGGGGAATTTTAAACTTTTCAAACTTAATTAGTTGATTGTAGGTGGGAAAAGAAAAATAACTTAATAGGGAATTTCTACAAATGAAATCAATTAAAAAATTAATAGGAAAAAAATAAAATAGTTAATAATTTTTAATTTTTAATTTGATAGATATGTAGTAAAAATATAAGTGAAAAAAAATTTGGTCCAAATAGAAATTAAGATAAGATAAGCACAATTAATAAATTATTAAATTTATTAGGATCTAACAATACTATTTTATTGTTTGATTCATTTAATGACTTAACGTAATGCATGATATGATTATAATATCATTTTGTGACTACTGTCAAAAATACCGCACTACTGATCTACGATTGTAAATCACATTCATAACATATTCAATTCTATATAATCATACTCAAGAATATATGTTTGCATATGATCTCATAATAATATTGCCATTGCTTTTGGCACATACCCCTATATTGACACATACCCATATATTAATTGACACAAACTCATATATTGCCATTGCTTTTGAGTTTTGACTCATTAGCACATGCAGATCAAGTTGTTAATTTCACATAGACAAATCTTTGAATTTTGGTGTACGATAACCTAACCAGCCATTAAAGAATATTGATTTGATTATTGAAAATGTCACCTTGAACCAACCTGTTTCTGTTTATCAAATCTAAATATGACGAACATAGAGTTACGAACCAATGTTGGGATCAAAATAAAAATTTTATTATTTTCATTCTTTTTTTTTTTAGGTCATTTTTCAAAGATATGTTTTGGTATTGGGCCTTACAAATGAGACCATTGATCCATGATTTGCGTTAGTTTGGTTCACTAATTTTGTCATCGCATGGCCTCAATTGAGATACTTGAAATTTGACTTAACAACACATAATCCTTTGGATAATTGCACGATGCATCTAATATAGGGTCACGGATGGGTAGTATACTTGTATTTGTAAGTTACTAACTTTCTTAGTAAATTTATAACTAAGCCCATTAGATTTTCCATAACAAAAGTCCCTTTTAATTATATATATATATATATATATAATATATATATATATATATATATATATATATATATATATATATAATTATATAATATACAAGTGAAAAGAAGTGCTTTAATATAAAGTGTAAATGTATAATCGTTAACGTATGAATTAAAAGAGGAATGTAGAATAATGGATTCATCTAATTAAATGGTTTTTATCTTTTAAATACAATTTAAGATTAAAAATGACTACATTGAAACTATACAATGATTCGAAATTAATCCGACTTGATTTATACTCAATCCGATTTACAACGGACCCGATGTTAGCCCAAACAGTGAACCAAATTCCACCCTTCATGAATTAGACTCGACCTATACCTGATCCAAATTAGGCTACTATAGACAAACTGAAATAGACCCAACCCAAATTTCACCGGAACCCGTACCAGATCCGAACATGGTTGACTCAAAAAGTGACCCAAACCTGAACTTTACTCGAACCGAACTCGAACCTGGCCCGAATATGGTTGACCCAAAAGTGACCCGAACTGACTAAGACCCAACTCGTACCTGACCTAAATGGCCCATTTGCCAGGTGTAGAGATGGGCAACCTGGGCTAGACCTTGGGAAAGAGCAAAAATATGCTAGTGGGTGCTACGTCGAGGCTCTGGATAGCTACATCCGATTTTTTTTTAATAACTAAATAACCCAAGTTCATGAATTATCCTGGTTTTGCCCATTTTTCAGAACACAGATAAAAAATATATTAAAATCCTCAATTTAATATTTATTTCAAGCAAACATTAGATATTATTGCAGAATTTTAGGTTGAACATAGTCCAGTTGAATAAGTTTTAGTGAGGATTTACACAGATTTATGCTACTCGAAAATATTTTGTAGAAAGGAAGAAAGTGCCCAGGGAGAAAAAGAAAGAGTTTCTCCTAGGTAGTGAATGGTCTAGAGAAGGAATTGTAGAGTTTTATCTAAGTGGAATGTGGTGATGAATCAGGGAAAGACTCCTGTCTTATAGTGGAGGAAGCGTACTTGCCTAGGAAACGACCTCACTAAGAAATGGATCAAATAAAATAAAAATCAAATGTAATAAAATCAATCAAAGTTAATTCTACCTTGATTTGGAGGTGATTTTGATGATTAACTAAGCATTCCACAAAACGTGCATTAATTCGCTCAGCCCAAGCTGGCAGTGCTAAAGCCTAAATTATGCCGTTGGGATGGACACCGCAACAATGTTAACTTGTTCTAACCATAACTTGCTCATTCGATGTCTAATTGGTGTGATTCTTTTCTTGTTGGAAATATTATTGAGTCTATCTTTCAACTGATAAGTGCTGAAAATGTACATTGTTTAGGGGTCATTCACTAGTATTTCTTAGGGGATTGTATCTTAGAGGTTGATTTGTGCCCTTATTTTGGCTTTACGGTTAGCTTATTTGATATGTTTTATAGGTTTTGAGACCTTTTGACTCAGCGTTGGCCCCTCAATGATGTTAATTGATGACCACAAAGTTCTCATAGCCCCATGTGTCCAAGGAGACAAGAAGAAAGAAAGAAAATTGACTAGAGGCCACAACAGGCCACGGTCAATGGTGGACTATAACTGCTCAGACTCTTCATCTTCCTTTGATTGTGTAGCTAAGAATGCACAAGTTCTTCTATTTTTAGGGCCTCCTCGGTGACTTCAATCACATCTCTCATCCATTTCATATATCCCTTCTTCCAAAATTCATCTGTACCTAATCATTTGTAGCAAAAAGATGATTGCAGGGAAAGTATAAGATGAGGCTTTCAAGATTAAAATATCATTTGAAGAATCTCCATTGTTGCTAAGCATTTTTCTCTCTCTTTACTGGTTGAGCACCTTTTAGATTTGATTTCTTGTTAGATTCATGTTCAGTTTAAACTCCTTTGGCTTAGTTAAAATAATCATGAGTGAGTAGTTCTTTCAGTCTAGGGCTTTGTTAATTAAATAATGATGTTGGATTCCTAGTTTTATTTGGTTTGATTCAAACTATTTTGTGTTTTGTTTGGTTGTGAGTCATTTTTGCCAATTTACTTGCATGTGTTTAGATAGTAGAGTGAAAAATCGAAAGGAGAAACCCATATTAGATCGGCTAGATTAGACTTAACTTTATCATTCTTGAGAGAGGATTACACGTTGAGAGGAAACATTGGTAATCCAAATCTTTAACTTAAACTAAAATAAAAACCTTTAAAAGAATGGTGATTAGACTAGTTTGTGTAATTTGGTTTATTTCGACATACAAGATTTAATTTTATTTGATTGTCATCCTTTGATTCATCCAAACTAGAGAAGAGCACAAGTTTAACTCAAGGATATAACTCATTGTAGGCAAAACAAACCCCTAGATGTCTTTCATTAGTAAATTTATTATTGTGATATAGTAACCCACTAGTTTAGATGAATCGCCCACTGAACTACTTATTTCGCTTATCATTTTGAGAGGATAAAATTTGATAGATTACATTGGTCTATATTGAATGATATTTATTCTTTACTACAATGCCTATGCACTTGCAGTGCAAGTCATGTTTTTGGTGGGGATCAAAATTATCCAATATTGAGTTAGTTCTCGTAAGATTAACGAAGCATTTTTCTCTTTCATTTTTGATTTGCTTTGGTAGTATTTACATTGGTACGTGCAGGATTACATCCCTCTTATGTGAACTCCTAACCTATACGATCCCAATCTCTAATAAAGAGGACTTTTCGTTTAAGGAGAAAGAACCAGAGGCTAAAGAAGAAAAAGTGCAACGCTCATAAGACCTCACCTAAGATGTTCTGTGGAGGCGGAGACCAAAGAACAAAACTCTAGGATTTTGTTACCCCGGGGCTTCAATGCATCACTTCAAGCATTGCTTGTCCTAATGCAGAGGCCTACAATCTCAATTTCAAACCAGCTCTTATTTCAATGATGCAACAATCACAGTTTAGTGGCATCCCGATGGAGGGTCCCAATCTACACCTCTCGATATCTTTTAGAGGTGTTATGCACTTTAAAGGTCAATGCAGTTTCCAATAATGCCATCCATCTCTTAGTATTTCCCTTCTCACTTGGGGACAAGGTAATACAATGGCTCCATTCTTTGCGTATGAGACCGATCACTATATGGGATGAACTCACTAAGGCCTTCTTTACTAAATTCTTTACACCTAGTAAGATGATGAGCTTGAGGAATTAAATCATAAATATCGCTCTATAAGACTTGTGAGTGATTCAAAGATTAGTTGCAGCTATGCCCTCACCAAGGAGTCTAAAAGTAGATGACAGTGCAAACCTTCTGCAATGGAGTCACTTCACTCACAACCCCATAAATGCGGGGACGGAAAGAACTTTGATGAACAAGGCGAAGGATAAGGCCTATAACTTGATTATGGAGATGGCCATCATCAATTATTAATGGTCCACTGCAAGAGGACAACTTAAGAGGGTTAGAGGTATGCTAGAAGTCAATGTTGTTATTATGCTTTCTGCTAAAGTAAATGTTATGACTTTTAATTGCCAAATTAGGAGTCCTTCTGCCCAAGACACTAGTGATCAAGTCCTCATTTTTATGGGTAAATTTGCAGCCCCTCACCATCAATTTTTCAATGAAGTCCTAATTTGTAACTGCCCATTGAGGTGTTTGAATGAGACCTTCAATGCCTAAGTAACCTCACTGTAATATGCTATGTGATGACAATAAAGATGGATGATGAATAACGAATTCATTATAGGGAGAGATGAAGTAAATGGAAGAAGAAAGAAGCAAGGGAAGGGGCTCGGGTCTCCCATAAGCTCACTAAGAAGGAGGATGAAAGAGACCCAAAAAATAAATAAATAGAAGGATGATTTAATCATGATTGGGAAGAAGGACAAAAGAGACAAAAGGGAGGAACGGGTCATGTGATGTACACATGAGGACTAAAAGGGTTAGGTGAGGCTGAGGGTACCAAGTGCTAGGTCATGGCTGCATCTAGGTCAAGATGAAAGAAGAAAGAAAAATCTAGCCTGATGTGAGTAAGAAAAAAGAAGAAAGTAGAGAAGATAAGGGGTAGCAGTCACCTGAGGTACACGTGTTAGTAGGTAAGTGATGGAGCATGCTGGTTTAAGGAAGCACTGGACTGAGACGAACGTGCAGGTGGGCCAAAGGGTGTTATGAGCCCTTTATTTCCTTATCTTTCTTTCTGCTTCACTTGATCCAAAATTTGGTCTTAATTGAGCATTTCATTTATTTTTTCCAAGTCTCTCCAATTCCTATAAAATAAACAAAAACATATTAATATTCCAATTTAAAGATTTATTTTAAGCAAATAACAGATAATAAAAGGTATAGAAATGACATTTTAGGTTAAAAAACTAGATTCCGTGATTTCTCTATTTTCTCTTCTCTCATACTCCCACCTCCTCTATTGTTGAGGAGTCTTGAAAATCTTCCACATTACTCTCAAATTAATTAAAATGGGAACAAAGAATAAACAAAGGACTACATAAGGAGTAAGGACATTGAGACAAGCACCGAAGAGGAAACTACGAACCACCCAAACATCCACCACTGCTAGGATTCGAGGTTCCTCAACCTCTTGGTTAACTAACCAATATCATATTACTAGATATGATGCTTCGAGTAATAGACTAGCTGGTGCTACCCAATATTTTGATAAGGATTTGTTGACTAATTTAGGTCTGATGGGTGATAATCATTGGTTGTTTGGTGAGGGTAGTATCAGTTAATTTCTTAAGACCAGGACATACTTATAGAGATCTTACCCTTTAATTCATGAATACATTATATATAAAGGTCACTAGTTTTCCACATTATCAAGAAGGATATATCTCCTTGTTCTTGAATAAGGTGTTTTATGAACTGAATTTATGTGCTTTCAATAATATGTTTGGATTTCTTCCTAGCTTAGAACTTCTGTATTGTCGTGTTCACAAAAACTTCATCTCGAATGTTTTTCAATATGAAATTATGGGGGACTATCGTTATGATGTAGGCACCTCTGAAAGTGCTATCATTAGAAACCTTTGCATTTGTGTCGCCCAAAAGTTGTTAACTTGTGGTATCTTTACTAAGGAGGATAGACTAAATGGCCTCCTCTATCTAAAATCTAAGTCTTGTCTAGCATGATCAATGATGACTATATTGACCCATGGTCTTTCTTAGTCACCCAATTATATAGTATGATCATTGTTACTTCTAGGAGGATAGGGATCAGCGGAATCATAACCACCATTTCTAGGTCAGTGGGAGTTGATCCTAGTCTACAGGATCAAGTTCCAGGGTCTGGGCAATAGACGAAGGCTGATTTAAGCTAATAAAGTTTTGCAAGTGGATACTGGTCAAGTGCATTGGATATACCCTGGGAATTGGCTCACACCACTTCCCAATAGTGAGCTAACCACTTTCAAGAACATGGTCAATCTCTCACAGTTACCCGGTGAGGAAGAGCTATTTCACCCCACATAACTACCGCCCCCAGCTCCTCACTATGGAGTTTCCAGTCCCTTTCACTTAGCCTCCTCCATGATCTTGACAAAGTCCAAGCTAGCCTTAGGTTCATTTAGAAGGAGTAAGCATCCCAATGAGCATATCTCCAATCTGAGAATGCCTCTCTCTGTGACTTTGCTCGAGAGTGGCATGATGAGCTCCATAGGGTAATTGCCTCCCAAAACAAACACTTCTAGAACATTAGGACTTGTTTAGAGACTTAGCTAGATTGGTGTGTATCCCAAGGCTAACCTCCTTATCCCTTCCTTTAAGAGTACTTCCTGCTTATCCTCTTTCCCTACTTGTTTATGTTCGCCTTCTTTTAGGACAATGCTTTGTCCAAGCATTGAAGACTATCTTCCTTCTTGGATATGTGGATGTGAATATGTTGTATATGACTGCATCTCTCATGCATTTAGGATATCAAAAGCATTAGAGGCAGTTTTTCATTTTATAATTAAATTCATATTGGATCACACATAAAAACAAAGAGAAAATGCAAATAATTCTAAAAAAGAACAAAAAAATAAGAAAACCTCTCCGATGATGAAATTTGTAAGCTAGTCTTCTTTGGTTCGGATTGACCCTTTGATTTGCCCAATTATGAGTGAAAGTATTTAGAAATGAGTTTTGAAAATGTGCTCCATGTTTTGACCATTGTGTTACATGCAAGTCGATTGCTTCATGAATCTTTGCATGAATGTTGGCATGTGAGTTCCAATAAGTTATTTGCGACCTTAGTAGATGTTCTGTGAGGCGTTAAGCTTTAAAAGGCTAATTCATTAGAACTTGATTTGACTATCATTCAAGATCACACTTACTATAGGCATTTAGGCAAAATGAATGAGACATTCTTTGTATTGTTAGCCACATTAACCAATTAGCCACCCTTGTTATGCATATTGTACCCCTTCCTAGCCCTTTGAGCCTTTAATCTATGTTTATTGATATGAATGTTCATGTATAGCCCATGGCCAAATACATATCTTACCCTAAAGCCATGACTATTGAGTTTCACTTCATGATATTCTTTTGTTCATATAGAGATCCCTAGTGTTGAAAATGGGTTAGTGATCTTAAATGGTTAGAGAAGTGTTTGAAGTACTTCATGTTTATTTTCCATGGCCATTCTCTTTGGAAAAAAATGAAACAAAAATTTGAAAAAGAAGGGGGAAAAAATAAAAAAAGTGAATAAAAGTGTTTTGGCATTGTTAGATTGTATATGCTTACTTTCGAGTTTTAATTCCTTATCCCCAGGTGATTTGCATAAGGGGGTTCATTGTACAATTGAGTGGTATTCGTTTGAGAAGTAAATCTCATGAGAAATTATGAGAGTTCGGTTTGGCTATTAGTCTTTAGTTTTTTGCTCCATATTCCCAAAATATTTGTTCCCCTCTTATCTTTTATCTTTAACCCTTTTCATCCCATATAACATCATCATGATTGCCTAGTATGTTTTGAATTTTAGTGGTGGCGAATTAGAGTCTTTGTAAGCTTATGGTAGATTTAAGTCTTTAAACTGAGACATGAGGGACCCTTGCTATGCTTTAAATACTTAAGTGAAGAGTGTCACATGACTAAAGTGAGATTCTATAGGTTTTTGTAGCTCTCTCTATTCCATGTGCTGATATGATTGTTTGAGATAACTGGGGTGAGTGATTCAAATTTTGACATGGTGGTCTTTAATGATCTTTTGAAACTTTGTTCTCCTATCTGTTGCTATGTTTTAATCAATTTTGAGCTACCTTTGGGTCGCCTTTGCAATTGATGATGCCACTAATGTCTTTCCTAGGGAGATTGTAAATAAAGTTTTTTTAGTCTCATGATTACTTAGGAACAAGCAATAGTTCAAGCATTGGCGAGTTTGATAAGTGTTGCAAATGTCCGTTGTTCTGGGGTCATTTGCTAGCATTTATTAGGCAATTACATGCCTTGGAGGTCTATTTGGGCCCCTATTTCCATTCTACGCTTGGGTATACCTGTTTGATGTGTTTTGTAGGTTTTAAGACCTTTAAAACCGACATTGACCCATCAAATGATGTTAATTGACCACCATGGATGTTTCTCCAAGCCCTACGTACCCATTGAGAGAAAAAGAAAGAAAGAAAATCAGGCCAGAGGCCATCACAGTGGCCATGTGATTGAGACTATCATTTGTGCTAGCTTGTAACTGCTTAGACTCTTCATTTTCCTCTGATTGTGCAGACTAAAAATGCATTAGTTCTTCTATTTGAAGGGCTTCCTCGACTACTTCAATCACATCTCTTATCTATTGCATCTATAACTTCTGTCAAAATTCATCAATATCTAATCATTTGGAGCAAAATAAAGATTCAAAGGAAGGAATTTACAAGATGAGGCTTTGAAGATTGAAAGATCATTTGAAGAATCTCCATCATTGCTAAGCATTTTTCTTTCTTTACTTTTTGAAATCCTTTTAGACTTGATTTTTAGTTAGATTCGTGTTTAGTCTAAAGTCTTTTAGATTAGTCAAAATAACTTTGTGGTGCCTGAGAGAGGATTGCATGTTCAGTGGAAAAAAGTTGGGAATGAAGACCTTTAATTAGACTAAAACAAAAACCTTTGGAGGGTTAGGTAATCTAATTTATTTCGAAAGAAAAAATTGAATTTTGTCGATTATCATCCTTCGAATCTTCCAAACTGGAGAACAGCACATGTTTTATTCAACAATCTAATTCATTACAGGGAAAACAAATCACTGGATGTTTTTCTTTGATAGATTTCTTATTTTTTGATATAATGGTTCCCTAGTTTACATAAATCATCCACTTGACTACTTATTCCGCTCAACATTTTATTAGGACAAAACTTGATAGATTACAATGGTTTATGTAGAACGATATTCAATCTTTACTACAGCATCCGAGTGCTTGTGGTGCGAGTCACTAATGGATTAAGTTTAATGAATTTTTCATTAGTATGGAAGGTGTTATGGTTAAAATAGTGCAGAGGTGTTGGTCTTTGCCCATGTCTTACTGCATGAGTCATAACTTCAACATTGTCTATCTGAACTGAGCTTATAATGTATTATTTGAAAGCACTTTTAATGAAGTATCAATCATGTAGATTCAAGTATATTTGGCTCTAGTATAAGATTGAAAATTAGGTGCAAACTATAAGAAGGCACTATTGGCATCCAGTGGCAACTACTAGGGCTTTAAAACTTACCGCTAGGCATTGGTAGCATTTAGGACCATGCCATTGCTTTGCACTTTGTGTTAGTGCTATAATTTAACATTAATTTGCTTTGGAGTATATTAGTGTGATGCAAAGCACCACTCCACTAGTCCTGCTCCTACTATGCCATGCTCTAGGTCACGGGTTCAATTCCTTATGTAAATTACTCCAAAATCGGGCCTTTTGCATTTTTTAACATTTTTTGAAATGTTTGGGCTTTCAAATTCCTTTTAAAACTTTTTAGGAATTTTTTCATGAAGAAATATTTTTTGTGTAAGATTAGCTGCTAGGAATTCAACCACAATGTTGCTTCACTTTCCGTGGGTTAGATAACGATCATAATCGGGTAACAGTGTGCATGACATACAAGCATGCAGTTATTCTAAAATTCTAATGACACTAATTTGGTGCTCACAGAAGTCCACATGTTGGCTGAGGTCGTTAGGACAAATAGCAAAATATACGATGTTGTGCAAGGATGCACGTAAATGTAGGAGTAAATTCAAAGGGGGTTACTGGGGACAGAATTGTTTCTAAGAGCTTCGGAGATGCATGCAAACAACGGTCTCTTTGAGTTCCTATGGTTGATAGGGCCGCAAGTGCACGGTGGTATTGTAGCTGATCAAGGTTATCTCCCACAGGGAGTATGTTGATCTACTAGGTTTTATCCCCTAGATAGGCTAAGCAAATCAAAACTGGGAACTGATAAAAAAACATTTAGATCTAATTTGAATGAGAATAAACATCCAAGAATATGCTTCACCACATAATAAATCACTTAAACATGCTACTCATCAATCGATCTGAGCCAACTCAGTTTAAAGGACAATATTCAAAGTATCACTGCTCTCTTTCAAGTTATAGTGAAATGTCTGGTATCAATCGATCCCCTACTTTCGTTGTTTTCAATCAATCTAGACTCATTAGGAAAATGATTATCACTTGTGCCCTCTCGAATGGAATCTTTCTCAAGAATTCACACGTTCAAGTCCGATTTTAGTTTTCCAATTCCAAGTTTCACATTTCATTATTTCACCCAACATCAAAAGTCAAGCAAGAAGATGTTCAATCGACATACTCGTAAATCAAAGCTCTAAAATCATATTAAACATGGAAACAACATAAATCGATCGATTGAAGTGCAGAAACTCAAAGCAATATATCAATTCATTCACAAAATCCCACATAGGAAAATCTACTATAACATGATGAAATTTAACATCTAATTACAATAAAATGATAAATCTATGAGAAAAGAGAAGAGAAGAGAGAAGTCTTTGCTCAGCTAAAAGTGTGCTTGAATCCGTCAATTGCAAACCCGATCCTGCTTCCTTGCCAATCTTATTCTTCTACTTTCTCTCCCTCCCTCTGAAGAAATGGAGTCTAAGACCTATCTAGGATAGTGGATTTGATGCTAAGGAGGGCGGCAAAGCTGAGCTTTTATCGTAAGAATCAAGGCCGCTAATTGTCCAAATGCATGGAAAATGAAAAGCCGCAAAGAAACTAGCACAGTTAGGGGAATAGGGACCACCACAGACTGTGGCCCCCACGATGGATAGGTTGTGGTGCCCTCTGTCAGGTCCGTTCTTAGTTGATTCATCTGCTACTTCTTCCGGGAACCTCCTGGATTGTGGTACTAGCCACTGTGCTTCTATGTTGGGCATCTTTGGGCCTCTTTTACTAACTTCTTCGATCTATAATGCCTCAAAATTATCATTCTACTCACATAACTTTGGGTTCTTAATATCGAAATCTACAATCACATCTTAAACAAGCGAAACCAAGCGTAACAGTAGAAAAAAGGGCATTAATTATACAATTAGGCATATTAATCCCCTAAAATGACTCATAAACACTCATAAAATCTTATGTAGCTCTAAATGTTTGTGTATTGCTTGCTAAAGGTCTCACCTATGAGACCAACCACCTATAGCTAGAGTGAAATGGGAGAAGGATCTTTTATGTAAGACCAACCTCTTACGACTATGACAAAAAAAAAAAAAAAAAAAAGGTTCACATAGGCACTCTCCTACAAGACCAACCTCCTATGACAAAGACAAAAAGGAAGATTCCCACTAGGGGTCTCTCTTACAAACTATGGCTAGGATGAAGGGAATAGTCTTAAAGTCTCTCTTATAGACGTACTTCTCATAACTAAGATAAAAAGGATACCCATCTCAGTCTCTCCTACAGGACTATCCTCCTAAAGCTAGGGCAAAGGGAAGGGTGAACCTACAGATTCTCCTACAAGACCAACCTCCTATGGCTAAGGTAAAGAAAAGAGTCCACCTAGTGTCTTTCTAACAAACCCAACTTCTTATGGCTAGGATAAAGGCTCCTACTACCTATAGTTAGGAAGAAAAGGATTTAGCATTCTAAGGTATTATAATAGTGCTGTGACTATGATGATTAGAAAGGTCTAGCTCCGTATGACTAGGAAGAAAGAGTTTTAGCCTCCTACAACTAGAATGAAAAGGTGTCCAGTCACTAACGACTTGAAAAAGGGAATGAATAGTTACCTACAACCTGGAAAACTCGATCCCTAGAAACTAGAACTATGTAAAGGGAGGTATAGCCACCTAGGACTAGGATGAGAAGATGACTATCCACCTAGGACTTGAAAAGGGAATGAATGATCGCCTGCAACTAGAAAATCTCAATCCCTAGCCACCTAATACTAGGTAAAGGGAAGTACAACCGCATAGGGATAAGATGGAAAGATGTCTAGCCATTGTGACTTAAAAGGGAAGCCAAGAAGGCTAAGGTTAATGCATGAATGCCAAGATATACATAGAATGTATTAAGTGGAGGAAGACTTACTAGGATGCATGTTCGAAAGATTAAGTGACAGTAGCTTACTTGTTTCATTTGAGCATCCTTGAGAAGCTATTAGAGTACCCAGTGGGCATCCCAAGTCTCTTGATGCTGCCTTGAGGTGGGTTTTCCTGGGCCAATTGACTATATAATGCTAGTGAATGGCTATCAAAGTTTGCTTTTAAAGGAAGTGCTTTATTTCTTGGGCTACAAGCATTGGCTATTCTTTTCAGTGTTATTTTCTCCCTAAGTTTGTTATCAAGATAGCGTAAAATAAGAAGAGGAGAGTCGTCAATTTCCCATGATAAGGGCTTGGGTTTTGGCTAATATATAGACTATACAAGTAATTACGTGTGGTAAAGTAGAATAGTGTATTGGGCTAAAAGGCAATATACCTAAGATGAGGAGCTCCAGAATTTAACATGGCCTGATTGGGATCTCAAACATGAAGTATGTCTCAGTATGAACATTTTGAGAATGAGATATCTATCCTGAGATAAGAAATCTAAGTTATAAATTATCTAGGGATGAAAATCTAAAAAAGGGTATAATGTATCCCACAATGGAAATCCTAAGAGCAAGACATGCTATAGAAATGACATAAGTGAGTGCATGTATGTGCATATGACTTTACCAATAGTCTGTGAAGCATACGTATGTATGTAGGCATATGTGTGGGCTTTGTCCATCGATGTAAATGATTAGATGCTCATGGCAAGCAAATCTGAAGCATGTGCACCTATGCATAGTGAATGGATGTTAAGCCTAGGAATGCATGGGAATATATTGATACATGATGAATGCATGGATTAAGTAAAATGCATGTATGGAAGTGTATGGTTGCACAGATGCATGTTAGGTGTGGCACCATGGGACTATGATGTTGTGCAAGATTCAGACATAGTTCAGTGGTTACGACATGCTAGTTATTAAAAGATAGAGCCAGTGTGGCTAGGAACTAAGGTTAGCTAGGAAAGATAGTTCTAAGGAGGATATCATGTTGTAGGGCACAAGTTTGGCTTGCTCTTATGTGTGGAATAGAGATGGGTTGAACTTGGGCGAAAAGTTGGATAAGGTAAGCAGAGACCAAGTTAGGAAGGTACTAAGGCTCTGATGATCTAGAATGGTTGTGATGAGGCCAACAGAAGCTATGGAAGATACACTTGAAAATGGAGTTTAAATTGGCCCAAATAGAGCAGCAAAGAAGATTTATCCAAATTAGGCTACATGATGGTTAATGAGGATGAGTGATCCAAATTGGGAAAAGCTTTTCCTTATAAGTGATTATCTCTTGCTAGAGGAACATTAGTTCTTGTTGGTTCATCATGCTCGTGTTCATAATTATACCAATCTCACAAATGTGTATGCATCTTGTTTCTAGAGAGTCAAATTCTAAGTAAGATAGGAAATGAATGTGAGGGTGAAGGGTTAGAAGGTGGTGATGATGGTGAGAGGATCTGAAGGCAGAGGTGATGGTGAGGTAGTGATGTCCAAGTCTAGAGAGGGAAGGTAGGCAAGATAATATTTCATAAACCCTCAGAAAGCTACGCTGCTCTTTTCATTTTAGTTTTTTTAAATTTTTGCTAGTAATTAGGCCTAGATGTGTTTTTGGGCCAGCAATAGGGGTAAACAAACCAACTGTACACATCACTTGTTCCCTTCGATTCCCACTAAGAAGGACAATACTGCTTATTTTGATCTTTTAGCTTTTATCACCTAGGATCTTAATTAAGCTTCATATGAGACAACTTTCATTGTTGAACTAAAAAAAGGCTACCTGTATGTCTGAATGCGAATCAGGCCAATTGTAGATCTAGAAGAGGAATGTGACTTGAAGGTTTTTGTAGCGCTTTTGTGGTAAGGCTAAAGATGTGGGTCATCAAATGAAGGGAATTAGCATGACGGCTCAACATTGTTATAAATACAAATCCAAGTGTATATGAAGAGAGATATGCCAACTTATTGCAATTTTGAGTTCAAAGCAATTTTTTTTAAAATTCTTGGCCCTTGGCCATTTGAGGGGACTATTCAATTATGTTTATCCCTCATTAATAGCCCATGTAGTGTTTATTTAACTAATTAGTCATAACTTAAGCTCTCTTGTGAAATGA
This sequence comes from Carnegiea gigantea, assembly GCA_029747015.1. Lineage (NCBI taxonomy): Eukaryota > Viridiplantae > Streptophyta > Magnoliopsida > Caryophyllales > Cactaceae > Carnegiea > Carnegiea gigantea. The sequence continues at coordinate 819,886 of JAKOGI010000067.1, forward strand.
ATGCACTACTAGCTCATGTTTACATGAAACACTGGCATGTGTTGCCATTCCCATTTATTGTATTTTCTTTGTTTGGTTTCTATGATAACAATTGTAAACATCTTGCTGCTTTGAAAAAAATTGGCTTTTGACACTTTTGTTCAGGCAACATCATTAACTATTCATAATAACTTTACCATAAGAGATTTTTCAAATTTTTTTATGAATTCTATATTCCTTTGGGAAGAACCACATTTAGGTTTTGTTCTTTTCGTGGGTATATTGTAGGTGTGGAATGAAAAGAAGTGAGAATGAGTGACAAGAAGTGGGTGAAAGTGGGTACGAGTCGCTTGTTGTATATAGCAGTGCAAATGAGTGGGAAGGAGTGGAAAAGACTAGAAAAGAGTGGAATGCAGCGGAAGCATTAATATTAGTTATGTCAACAATTTGTGTAACATAATAATAATTATTAATAATTATTACAATGATAATTATATTATTAATTAGTAACCAAAATAATAATTAATCATAGTAATGACAAATATTAATAATAATTAACAATAATAATTTGAATAATAATCTTTATTAATATTAATAATAACAATCACAATATTTATTAATATTAATAATTATTATTATTGACATTAATATTAATATTAATATTAATAACTATTATTAATTATTAACATTAATAGTGATAGCAATAATCATTATTATCATTATTATTATAATTATTATTAATGATTATTAATAACAATTACAATAATTATTACTAATATTGATAATTATTATTATTGTTAATAATAATAATAATTAATATTAATACTGATAACAATAAAAATTACTAATTACTAATATTAATAATTATTAATAAAAATAAAAATAATAATTAATGATATTAAGAACAATAATCATTTTAAATATTATTAATAATAATTATTATTAATAATAATTAATATTAATAATTACAAATATTAATAATTACTATTAATTCATTAATTCATTCATAATATTATTAATTTCAATAACTATAAATATTAATAATTAAATTAAGTTAACTTTAATTAATAATAAAAATAACAATGAATCATGAGTAACACTTTTTATTAATATTAATAATAACAATTAACAATAATAATTTAAATAGTAATTCTCATTAATGTTAATAATAGTCATAATAATTATGAATATTAACATTAAAATTAATATTAACAGTAATAATAATTGTAATTTTCTTATTAATTATTAGTATAATTAAAAGTATTACAATAGTTATTCTCATTAGTGAAAATTATAATTATTACAATAATAATTAATATTCATATTAATATTAGTTATTATATATGTTAATAATAATACTTATTATCCATGGCAAAACTAATAATAATAAAATTTTGCAATTACTTATATTAATGAAAATTAATAATTATAAAAATAATGATTCATAACATTAAGAATAATGATAGCAGTAATTCTTATTAACAATAATAATAATAATAATTAATTGTTATTAATGTGAATAATTATTATTTAATAATTAATGCGTTTATTCATTATTCTTATTAACTACAATATTATTATTAAAACTAATTACTCCTAATATTATTATTAATTCATAATAATTAATAATAATAATCTATAATTATTAATAAAAATAATAATGAATCTCAAAACATTATTAATATTAATAATAATAATGAGAATAATAGTTCTTATTAATAAAAAATAAATAATATTAATATCAATAATAATATTAATTAATAATAATAATGATAATACTTATTATTATTAATGAAAGTCATAAACAATTACAATAATAATTATTACTTATATTAACAATTGTTATTATCACTCTCAATACTAATAATTATTGTTACTATTAGCATTAATAATAACAAAAATTTATTAAGATTAATAATAAAAAAGATTACTAAAAATCATAAATAATAATATTAAGAATAATAATTATTATTAACATTAAAAATAAAAATAATTAAGTAACTAATAATTAATAATAAAAATAAATTTTAATAAGCATTATTAATATCAAAAATATTTACAATTATTATTTTTATTAATTAATAATAATCATTAATAATAATTAATAATTATAAATAAAAATAATAATTAATAATAATAATTATTAAAACTAATAATAATAATTACAATAGTAATTATAATGATAATACTTATTATTATTATTAATAAAAATTATAATAAAAATAGGTGGGAGTGGTAATTATTTTAAGGAATAGAAAGAAGTGGAAAGAAGTGGGAAAGAGTGGGAAGGAGTGAGAAAGAGTAGAGTAGAAAGATTTACCCACAAAAAGAACAGAGCCCTAAATGGGCATTGTAATCTCCTTTTTTGTAGGTTCTTTTGAATCAATGACAACTTTTAATATTGGAAACAAGAGTTTGAATCTTCTTGATATTGTATGAGTTTAGTTTGCATGAGATTATCAAATAAGAGCTTTGTAATTATTTCCAATTTGAGTGCAAAGTAAATTGGCACATAAGCTTTGGGCATTTCTTTTTTATGTCTCTTTTTTTATTTTGGTTTTTTTAGTTGTGTTTGTTTATTTTGGGGAAATGACTCTATTGAATTGATGGAGTTTACAATTTGAGTTTGATGTGTGGACATTGGTACTTAGAGAGCCTTCTGTTTTGACTGCTTATCTTTAATTTTGGCATCATATGTCATACACTTTAAATCACATCTTAGGTTTTAGTTGACTTTGTCTCATTGAATTTCAGGTCTAAAGGGTGCAAACTAGTTTATACAAGTTAGAAGAAAGATTGTGGGTCATCGAAAGAGGCCTGCCGTCCTGGGCAAGTCCTTGTGGTAACACTTTTTTTTAATGATATTCTCAATAATTTTTATTTTTTTTTCCTTTTTACTTTTGCACTTTTTGTTTTGTAGGGATTTGTTATGGGACATGGATACTCAACGAAGGAAGGTGGCACGAATGATAAAAGCTCATATGTATAAATGATTTTTATTGACATAAACTAAAGATAAAAGACTTTGACTAAATGAAAAATAAAGATAAGGTTCACGACACCCCGACTTAGACATGGAATAATCCTAGGGAATATAAGCCTTTGCTGATGTCATTAATGCTGCTTTGGCCTTTACCTAGAGATTCTTTTGATATGGATTGTGATTGGTACATGTCTATTTTAATCCCACTAGAGTCCGAATGTAGTGTTCCATCACCTAACATGTCTTGGATTATGTCCTCGAGATTGTTGCATCGATCTGTATGGTGTCCTCGACCACATGATAATGGTAGTCAGTTTCATAACCATAATTTGGATGCCTCTTTTCTTTTGGCAAATCGATCAAAGGACCAACGTGTTCGATGAACCTTGGTCTTTGACTCTTGAATGCTTTGCTGAGCCTCATCCTTATGACTGGGTAAACTTTTCAACATAGTGTGCCTTATATGTCATCACCATACTTACTTGATTGGTCTTCCTATAACTTGAGGCACAGTCCTTCTTCTTGTTGGTTATCGCCATAGTTAGGCCATTGGTTTACCAAATTTCTTCTTCTATCAACATCCCGACATCATGTAGTTGCACAATTGTGTTTAGGGGTTGAGACCTAAAATGTTGATTATAATTTGATCTTAAATTTCTAATGATCATGCAAACCTTATCTCTTTCATCTAGTTAGTTTATAACTAGATAGGCTTTTGTCCTCTACATGGCTAAAAAGTCTAGAAGCTTTCTTTTGCCTCTTGCTTAAGGAGCTCAAGATCACAGAGTGTAACAAGCAACTTTGCATCGTAGGAATATTCAGGTAAGAATTCTTCTGTTGTTGCTTCCTATGTGTTGCACTTTTAGGGATTAAGAAAGTAAAACCAGTTTCTAACGATTTCTCTTAAGGATGGATGGAAATTTGAGAAAATACTCCTTATCTACTCCTTTAAGCCTAGGTAATTGGCGAAGTTCCTTAGGCTGGAATGAGGGTTCTAATTCCCGTAAATTTTAGATTCTTGAGAAGTGTAAACTTTGTCAGAAGCTTTCCTTAGCAATTGGCATCAAATGTGGGGGTCTACCAAGTGACTCCCCAATATATTGGAGCTTCAAGGAGTTATTTCTAACTTTTCAATTCTTTCATTGGTTGGGCTTGGACCATCATTTATGATTAAATGTACTAAATGGACATCATCTTCTTTATTAGATTCTAGCTCATCTAGTCTATTTAAGAGATTATTTATGACCTATTGTTGTTCTATAATTATGTCATATTATTTCTTAAACTTGGCCTCAAGCCTATTTTTCACCTGGGCTATAAGGTCTTTAAGATTAACCCCATGGTTTTCATTAGGATTCTTATGATCATTGCTAGCCATTGACATTATGAGGTGGTGACCTTAGATTTCCAATCCTTAATATTCCCCTTCTTCTTTGAATTGAAGAATAAATAAGCCAATGCTATTGAGCTAGCTTGGGGTTAGTAGGGGAAACATAAGAACATGGGGGCTACGAATTTTCATTTGATAGTGGACTAGATACTTAGATTAAGGCCTAAAGGTGAAGCGTGTAATCCTATGTTTAAGGATGTAAATTAAATGAGGTGAACCGTTGGCTAAGGACTAAATATAAACTTCTAGGGTCCTAAGTTGAAGTGGTGCAAACCTAGGTTTGGGTTACTATAATAGACTTAGATGCTAGGTTATATATGATAGGATGATCCTAGGGTGGGCTCCATATGATGGCAAGGAACTTATTTGGGTCAAGGGATATGAATGGTAATGTTTCCTACAAGGTTATGCTTTATATAAAGGGATTATCATAAGCGGGATAGCATACAAAAGGTTTAATAGATCATCCTAGGTCAGGTTACCATGTGTGCAAATGGATTTATGCAAGTTAACTAAGGGGTGAACAAGCAGACTCAATATAAGCCAAGTGTTGGAAGGATGTATAGGCTAGATACAGGCTAGACACCTGTAGATGCTAATGGGCTAGTATGAACATATGAGAATGATACACCTACAATACAATGGGCCGTGGAAGATGAATGCAAGATGGGAGCGACCAGTGAGCTTTCTAGAAGCATTAAGATGATGAATTAGGGTTGAGATGCATGCAATCCTATATGAACTATGGTGATGGGCTACCCTATGCAAGATATAAAGAAGCCTCTTATAAGTATATGAATTCATGCACCATGCTAAATGGGCTATATATGCAAAAGTCTATATATAAGAAGTCCTACATGGTCTAATATGAATACATAAATGACGATGATCAAGAAAGATGCAAAGGATATGGCCCTAAAATCATATATGCAAGATGAAAATAGACCTCTAACTCAAACCTCAAGTTTGTGTAAGTTGATGTTCTAGGAAACCTGATAAAGACCAACCAAAGCATGTTGCACGGTACCGCTAGGTTGCGACGGTATACCCCCACCAGCCTAGAATTGGGTGCGACTAGGTCATGTCCCTAACTAGTCAATGAAAGTGCCTTGGATTGTTTGGCAGAGCTTGAGCTTTGGGTCAAAAGACACACTTGACTAGGACACAATTTTTGAAAGTGACTCTTGATTCACCAACAAGTACATACAAAAGGCATAGAATAGGGCACATAACATTTTTTTTCTTAAGCAAATATTTGCATGAGGTTCAATATTAAATCTATGTCCAAAAGGCGTGCAATATAATCGGTAGTCATAATGTCCAGGTGGGCAGATTAAACTCTTTTTATCTTCAAAATGGTGTGCTTTAAAGAGCCGTGAGGTGGTTCTCCTTAGAGGCATCGTTGCAACTAAATGGTAACAAATAACTATAATAAGCAATTTCACATGATTTCAGGGGTACAAGGAAAATTCTAGGGGCGTGCTTTAATAGGGAGCGTTAACTAAACTTTGACATAATTATCGAGCCTGAGCACATTATGCAAAGATGCCTCTATGACAAATTTTGTACTAGAAAATAAAATTTTTAATTGGATTCATTTCTTTTAGTCTCACCCTCTTAATTACATATCCCCAATGGAGTTGCCATTGCAAGTCCCCGCACCGATCCTAGCGGTGAAAAGGGGCCAAGGCTCCCTAAGGGTCAACCAGCTTTCCTTCCCCACCATGTGGCCCTCCCTCTTTCAAGGAGAATGCATTGCGTTAACTTTCTTACGGTGGTGGTTCTGTGGTTAAATATGGTAGGGCAGAAAGGCGCTTTCATTTTATAGAGTCACCAGCACATTTTCAAAGGAAATGTGCAAACCTACAATTATATAAAAAATACCCAATTCCTTTGTTTAACCAAATCCTTTGAACTAAACGACAACCAAGAGACATAGGATTTGTCTTTTAAGAAGAAGGATGGTTTTTTTCTATAGGATTATATCTTTTAAGAAGAAGAAAGATTTTTTTCTATAGGATTATGATTCTTGAGATTTTCAAATAGGGATTAAAGAAATGACTCGATGGAACCATGAGAATAGATTCGGGCGTGAAGGGATGATCTAATGGATGGTGGAAACTACCATTACATTGTCTTCTTTAATAGCGACCTCTGCTTAAAATGAATGTATTAAAACTTTTATTTTCTAATTCCATGCCAAGCTTGTTTTTCATGAGTTTGTAGTTTCATTAGTGTAGCATATAGCATGAAGAACACTTTTTGTGAGCACCAGTTAGCAAGTCCTTTTATAAGGGAATTGAAAATACCAGAAAAATTTATGATAACTTTGTTGTGGACATAGTCTTATGTATTCACTAGTAGAAATAAGCAAATCAAAGAATTGCGGAGAATCAAACTCATAATTACAGATAAAAAGAATTATATAATTATTTTTTTTGGATTTATGGCCCTTAGGGCCTATCTTGATCAGAGTGGTTGGTAATGCAATGATCCTTGGTTTCCTTTTTCCTAGATATGTTAGGTTAAGATGAAACCTCCTCCAGTTGAATAAGTTTGAGTGAGGACTTGCGCAAAGTTTTGCTACTTGAAAAGATTTTGCGAAGAGGAAGAGAGTGCGTCCGAGGGGGAAGGGAAGAACAGAGAGAGCTTCTCTATGTAATAAATGATGTGGAGAAAAGACTATAGAGTTTCGTATGGGTAAATGTGATGATGACTGAGTGGGAGACCCTCCCATTTCATAGTGTACGAAGTGCAATTGGTAAGAAATGACCTTACTTAGAAAACAATCAAATTAAATTAAAATCAAATTAAATAAAATCAACCAAATTTATTTTCAGTAATTCAAAATTATTTTCATCAATTAAAATCAATTTTGTCTAGATTTGGAGGTGATTTTGGCTGTTAATTGAACATTCTACGTAAAACTTGTGCCAAAGTCTACAGTGCAGTCTAGTGGCGGATCCAGACATTTAGGATAGGGGTGTCCATAAATTAATATCGTTACTAATATACACTATTTTATTCTTTTAGAGATGTCCATAAACCAACATCGTTACTAAATTAACCTATTTTAAAATAGAAATTATTTTTTTTTTGGAGTTTAGGGGTGTCCATGGACACCCCTACACTCAATGTGGATCCGCCAGTGGTGCAGCCTCCTAGAGATGGGCCCAGTAGCGGCTGCTAGGGCCTAGATTATATGGTGGACTGGTCAAAGTAGCATGGGCAGATTGTTTGGACCTTAACTTTTCTCATTTGAT